>PVKC010005567.1:0-32763 GCA_004027635.1 Crocidura indochinensis | reverse complement strand
GCAGTACAATTATGTTCTGCTCCAGTTACTAGAGGAACTTGTGTATTCCACCTAATGCAAATAGTTCTCTGGATCTAAAGGGAGCAGACATCTGGGAGACAGGTTGTGAATTTTGACAATTAGATTCAACAGTTAGTTGGGAAAATGACGAATAGGAAACCAGGACTCCAACAGCAACGGGACCTGCTTTGGACACTATACATAATTGTTTTGAACCACTCCATCTTGCTGCACCCCAGCTCCAATCATGCTAAAATATCACAGTGAAAGGTTTCTGCCATTCCCTTCTTTTGCAGGAAGAAGCTCTGGATGATACTTTATTTTAGCATGCTCAGCACCCTGTCCTGAGAAGTCTGAGTTTATTAGACATCTATTATAATTGACATATTGTTGCAGTGGGGGTGAATAGATGCATTAAACAGATGATCTTAATTGGCTTTCTTCCAAAAGACTTTTTTTTTTAAGAATAGACAGCTGAAATTCATTCACATTTACAATTAGTAAAACTTTCTTTCATTATTGAAATGCTTGCTGAAACAGCAGCCACATCAGGGTGACAAATCCCGTTACCATGCTTTCTGCAATTGTCTCCCCCAAAGAAGTCTATTGAGAGCATTGTTTGGGCTTATGTATGAGACTGACAATCAAATTCGAGGCAATGGCTGGGAGGGAGTATGCAGATTTCTCTAAAGCTCTTTTGTGTGTGTTTATGGTTGTTCAGTAGCATATCTTGGGTCGTGGAAAAAAAAAATCTCGGGACTCACTATGCGTGCTAACAAGATCAGTCATCAGGCATTTGTGAGATTCTAATGCGTTGGGCCTTTAGTTTTCAATTTTTTTGTATTTTTCTCTGTAACAATGGCAAGTCGTATTTGTTAGAACCTTACTGGGCAAAAGTAGGATGGGGAGTTTAGAGCTAACTCATATAGCTAACATATAACTAACTCATATAGCTCACAATAAAATGATGGTGAAGGAAAAAAAGGTATAAATTATCCCTTAAGAAAATATTGGCATTTAATATTTCCTAAAGAAACCGTGACTTTGTACCTAGTACAGTAGTATTCTTTTCCAGGTGAAGGAAACTTGAGCGGCCAAGCTACTTTGGTGATGAAAGAGCAAAGAGTTTGTGAAGTATGAAGGCATTTCTCTCTACAAGAACAAAGAAGAAACAGACATTATCACATATGGTGTGGAGAAGGAAAAGATAAAATAGAGAAAGGAGATACATCATTAAAACAACTCTGATCATTGTTCTTTTGGTTCTCAAGAGATTGGGGTCTAATTTTCTTTCATTAAATGCACTGCCTGAGGGATACTGTTTAAGTACCTTTGCTTTGTTTATTTATTGAATCACTCAACAAACAGCCTGTTATTTTCTTCTGAATCCATCTAGAGCCCTTCCGTTCCTCTCCTATTCTCTGTTCATCTGGATTCTAGAATCATGTAAACTCATATTGCCTTTGCCTATTTCATGCTCCAGAGAATCTTCTCTACCTCTGAAACTGTGTTCTGTCTTGGTCTGATGGGAAAAGAATATTGCATTCAGTGTCAAAGTTTTTCTTGAACATATGAGACTGTATGAGATTGAAAGGTGAGATTATAAATAATTTTGCTTAGACAATCAGATATTCTCCTACCCACAATCAATGACTTTAAAAACCCTTAAGTTTTGCATGGTAGAGTGGCATGTACAAAAAGTATCTCTTTAGAGTACACTGAATTGTAATGTTATAGGCAATTAAGAATCTTCCTATACTAGAAAGACTGCAAGGATATAAAATAATTTCTGTCACAATCACCTTTGAAGTGATAAATATATGCCTCCAGGATCTAGTAGGTAGGTACTCAATATATTTTATCAAATGAGCAAATGAATGGAGTTAATTCAGCATTGCCACTTATCAAACGACAATAGCGTTCATGCTGGCTCATTCTATGTCTTAACATAAGCAAAACATTATATAAATAGTGCATTTGGGCTCCAAGGGTAAAATTATACATAAGACTCCAGTTCTGAAATGCTAAGAGAAACCTGATATAATTCTGGAGAAATTTTGATTCCTGAAGGAAAAGAAAGGTAGATAAAGAAAACAATATGATCATATTTTTATTTCTTTTATTTCCCTTGCATTAATATGTGTGAGAACATAATGCTTTAAACTGGTGCATCTTTATTATAACTAGAGACATGGTAAGAACATGAGCAGACTCTGACAAAGTCCTGATTCTTCAAAATTCCTGGAACTGGGAAATATATAATCCAAGAACTGGTCCTAGAATTAGCTAGGAGGTTTTATTCCAGAGTTTTTATTAGATGGGCATTAAATAATTTAATATTTAGTCATTAAATACTAAATAATTAATCTATAAGGCACTCAGAATGCAACATAACACAGAACACAAAACTAAGGAAATATTTTATTGTGATTTATTCTAATCTTAGATAAATATTCTATTATTTGAAGACAAGTTTTTTCACATATGATAATTTCTGTTTTTATATGAAGATATCATCAGCAATTTAATTCTGATTCATTGTCAATAAATTTTGAATATATTTTTACAATTTTCTTGTAATCACTCTAATATTCGAACAAAATTTTGTAACAAAGTATATTTAAAAACTCTTTTATTATGGGGGTTCTTGGGCTAATGTTTAGAAAGATCATTGTAAGCCTAATATAAAATACATGTATAGCTTTTGGAAGGTCTCCCCAATAATATAGTTCCAATAAATATATCTTATATTTTAAATTCTCAAATTCGATAATCCAAGTATGCAGACACTTATTTTTCAATACAGCTCTTACAGATTTTGTGTTTTAAACTCACAAAATTTAGAATACAAGCATGTAGATAGTCATCTTTTAATATGATACTTTCAGGTGATATGGATATCACTCAACTATTTTTAAAAGACATTTTAACTTCTCTTAGTTAAATAGCAGAGTAGAATCATTGTCATATGATAACTTTAAAAGAAGATACCTAAGTTGTGAATAAGCACCTGCTAAACATTTTACCCACTTTTAATTTGGAGTCATTGTCAGCAGTGCTTGGAGGGTCAATTGGGAAATATTTGAAGGGCTATGTGGTACTGGGGATTGAATTTAGGATCTCATACATGCTACGTGAGTGTTTTATCACTTGAATTATCTCTCTAAGTCTACACAATTTTGTAAATAGGAAAAAATCTTGTACAGGGGACCCCTGAGTTCTGATCCCCAGCAGAATGTTGCCCACCCATTTAGACCCTTAGCCCCACTCTGTTTACCAAGCATTGCTGACCAAGCCTGGTTTCACCACATTCTTGAAACTGAAGGATGTCTCAAGAATTTTAAATCTTTAAATGTATGTGTATTGAGCTGTGGAAGTTTTCCTTTTATGTATATTTACCTTTCTTGAATGTAATTTATTTGGGAGACTTATGATAGGATTTCTTTCGGCCAAGATTGTAGATTGTCTTTTCTTTCTTTTCTTTTTTCCCTTCTTGATATTGGACAACATAAAACAGTGCTCAAGGACTTACTTCTGTCTCTGCACTCAAAGGTCACTCCTGGCAGTGTTTGAGTGGACCATATATGGTGCTAGGGATTAAGCCGGAGTCAGATATGTGAAAAACAAGCACCTTACTTGCTGTGATATCTTTAAGAACCCACTTTTTCATTTTCTTCTAATTTGATGGTTTTATGAATAAAATGCTCCAACACCACACGTTCCACCAGAATGATCTAGTCCAACTCAATCTTTTCCTGCGCCATCATGCACCTGGGTAAACTCAGTTCTGTTGACCAGTCCACTAGCTCTTTTGCACGGAAACATTTGATACTTTCTTTTTATATTTCTTTATATCCAAAACCTGATAAGATTATCTGGGGGAGGAAGGATATGGGGAGCAATTGTGGCAGGAAGGTTGCACTGGTGAAGGGGGCTGTACTTTTTTATTTTTATGACTGAAACACAACTGCATATTGTAATCATGGTACATAAATAAATCTATTAATAAAAAATACTGCATGACTTACTTCATACAGTGGTGAATTATGCGATTTCATAATTTCCTATAAACAAGTATTATTTTATTATGTATATACATGCCATTATTTCTTGATCTAGTCACCTGACCTTGGGCATGTTCATTAATTTCCAGATTTAGCTATTGTGAAGAGTTCTGCAACAAACATGGGAGCACAGTCTTTTCTGAAGAAAACTGGTTGTAGATGTCAAAAAAGTAGAATTGTTGAATCAGATGGAAGCTCAATTTTTAAGATTTTTTATTATAAATTTTTAAGTTTTAAATTTAAAGTGTCCATGTTGTTTCCATAAAAACTGAACTTGTCAACATTCCACCGGAAGTAGATGAGGATTTGCATTCTGACAATCTGTGCCATTATTTGCTGTTTTTAATTCCTTTTGACAGACCAAGTCTCACTTATGTGAGGTGCTAGATCATTGTGTTGATTTACATTATCCCGCTAATAGCATAGCATTTTATCATATACTTTATGTTATGCTAATAGCATAGCATGTAGTCATATACCTCTTGGCTATCTCGGGAAGCTTCTGTTTATGTCTTATCCCCATGTTTTTGATAGGACTGGTTTGTTGTTGTTGTTTTTAAATCTTACAAGTGCTTTTTATATCTTGATTATTAACCTTTTCTTAGATGAACACTGGGCAACAATTTTTTTTATAACTGTGGTATAATTTTATTCTTGTCATCATTTGTAGTTTTCTAGAGTCTGTGCCTATCTGACTTTTGTCATTCTAATTACTTTGTATCTTGGAGTGTTTTGGGGGGAGTCTCTTTTAGCTGAGCTCTTTTGTGGCATTTAAATCTGAGTTGAGCATTCCTCAACTCAAATAAATGATCAGTAATAATTTCATTGGCTAATTTTTTTCTCAATTTCACTGTCATTCTCAGTTGATTCTTTTTGCTTTTTTTTTTCTTTTGGATTCATTCTATAGATCTCTGGTGTCTTTTTCATTATATTTCAAACTTTTCCTCCATATTTTGTTGCTTTCTAGAAGTTTCTTGCATCTTCTCTTGAATTTCACTGACATTTTCCCCTTGCTTCTAATTTTCTGCTGCTCAATCCTTCTGTTGAGTTTTTGTTCCATTTGCCATATTATTTAACCCACTACTGACCATAGTATTCTCATTTTCAGCAATTACTGATCTCAATAAATATTGTCATCCTGGTGTCTCTAAAGTCTCTCTAATATGAGAGATGGTAGAGCTAGTTAGTACTGATGGATTCCCCATGGGGTTTTGCCTGTTCTGAAGGGAAATCTCTGCATTTCATGCCTGAGGGAGCTTTCTGATATAGATTAGGCACAGTGATGTACCTTTCCTTTTTCCTAAATTTCTTTCCCAATGACTATTTGCTATTTTTGATTTATGATTTTGAGGCCCACTTGTATTAGAGCACTCTATTGATGCACGTTACCCCTACCTCTCCTTTGATTAAAATCTAAGGATCTATGATTTCTCACACAATGGCATTAAAATACATGTCTATGATTTTCTAATATTGCATAAGGTATGATAAAGGAGAAATAATTAATTATTGATAGATACATCAATATATATAAAACAGAAGGCACATAGAGTTTGAAAAAGTATTTTTTTCATTGAGTTGCTTTGGTTCCTTTGTTGAAAATGCATTCCATTACTTTGATCTCTATGTATATCCTTCAATTAAGATCTTTATTCTTTTTATTTTATATTGCATATGGACATCAATACAAATCCTTACTTTGAAAAATTATTTGGCAATCCTATATAGTTTGTATTCATTTAAAACTAAATTTTAATCATGATCTCAATTTCTATAGAAAAAGGCTAGATAGATAGTATAGCTGGTAGTATATTTGCATTGCAAGCAGCTGACTAGGCTTTGATAACCAGCACCACATAGGGATACTCAGTCTATCAGGAGTAATGCTGAGTGAAGAATCAAATGTAAGCTCCAAGCATAGCCAGGTATAACCCCCCAAAATAAATTTTTTCTGTACAAGATTCTTGTAGAATTTCAATACGGAATTGGGTCCACAAGTTAGCTTAGCAACAAATCCGGAGCAATAGTACAGCAGGTAGGGGATCTGCCTAGTGCGAGGCTGAACTGGATTTTATCAGCCACATCAAATATGATTTCCTGAGCCTTCCAGGAGTGATTTCTGAGCACACAGGCAGGAGAACCCCCTGAGCACCTCTGGGTGTGGCCCCCAAAACAAACTAAAAAAGGAACAATTATTGAGACGGAGCGGTAGATCAGCAGTAGGGCGTTTGCCTTGCTCACAGCTGACCCAGAATGGACCTGGATTCGAACCTCTGCATTCCATATGGTCCCCGAAGCCAGGAGCGATTTCTGAGCGCAGACAGAGCCAGGAGTAACCCCTGAGCATCACCGTGTGTGCCCCCCAACAAAAAAAGACCAATTATTTTTCTCTTATATTGAGCTTTATATTTATATATCTTCTCTAGTCCTTTTATATCCTAGAAAAGTTTGATTGAACAAAACTGAAACTTTTAATCTTTTGTACTTATGTATAGTTATATATTGTAAAATAATTTAAACTTTTAGATCCTATTGGTATGATTCACATTTTATTTTTCAACCAAATTATTTATTGATAATTAGAATTTATCAAACATAATTTCTATGTATCTTAAATATCTTAAATATATACATTTACATTGTTTATATTATATTTATTTTATATTTAATTTATATTATAAAATATATTCAGATGTTGAATATAATATTATTATATAAATTTAAATATAATAAATTACTTAGTATGATTTTTTTTATTTTGTATAATATAAAAATAAAATAGGCATTTTTATTTTTCAACAAAATTATTTGTATATTGATAGCTATACTTGCAACTGATTTTATAATATAAATTCACCATTAGCTTTTTTTTTTAATTTTTATTATAACAACACGATTCACCTTGCTGTTCAAGCATTAAATGTTCAAAAACTTATACCACCACCAGTGTGCCCATCCCTTCATTAGAATCGCTAGTCACTCAGCCACTAGCATATTTGTGCCTCCGTGCAGGAACAAACAAATTTACTTCATATCACTTGTTACAGCACAAAAATGAACTGAAATGATCAAATAGTAGATCAACACAGGTCAATTCAAAATGATTGTTAGATCTCTCCAGGGCATTACTAAAATCAGTGTGTAAGGATTTAGCGGGCTGTGATTTGGTGCTTGTTGAGCCTTCTGTGTACTATTGGATCATTGGGGTAGATAGATTACCATGTAACTTTCCCACTAGATTTAATATCGTGCTACGAGGCTGACACTTCTGTAAGGTCTTGTGGTGTCCAGGATTTATAAATCTAAAACAAATTTGGTGGCTTGGAAGTTTCATGAGGTTAAGGCACATGATCTTTCTGTTGAAGGGTGTCAATGGATGGTGATAGGATGCTGGAGTTCATGCGGAAAGGGAAATTTGCCCCCTTTCCTTCTGATACTACCACAGAGGTGTCTTCTGGGACCAGAAGTTTGACTATTGCGAACAGTGCTGCAATAAATATAGGTGTGAGGCAGGGATTTTTGTATTGCTATAATTTAGTTCAAGTACATTTTTGCACCTGACATACAATAAGATTAACATTCATTTTAATTTCATTTCTTATTATATCTTATATCATCATGTTAGATGATATAATGTATCATTTGTTGGAAATATTCTTTTTGTGGGGGGGGTTCGGGTCACACCCAGTAGTGTTCAGGGGTTACTCCTGGCTTTGTATTCAGAAATCACTCCTGGCAGGCTCAGAGGACCAGATGGGATTACTAGGCTTGAACCCTGACTGCACTGGGTTGTCTGCATGCAAGGCAAGTGCTGTACCACTGCGCTATCTCTCTGGCCCCAAATATTCTTTTATGAAATTGCTCTGGCATCTTTGATAGGTCTCAGATGTGTATCTATTTGTTTGCATACTCTATTCTTTTCCATTTCTTGAATTTTATCTTTATTCCAATATGAGACAGCACAATGCTGTAAATTTAAAACATGCTAAAAATCCTTTAATATAATTGTTTCTTCTTTGTTCTACTTGGACAATGAATTCTGTTCATTGTATATCTCAAGTTCAAGTGTATATAATATTTGTAATAAGATTATCAATTGTACACATAGACTAAAATTCTTATATTTTTCATACTAAATCATGTCATTGTAGAGAAAAATTCTAAAAATTAACAATATCGAGCTTTTTAATACAAGAACACATTTTCTGTTTACTTCATCATTAATATTATTTAGTTTTATTTAGATTTTATTTTATTTTATTATTTTATTTTATTTAGATCTGACAATAGATCTTGCTAACCTTTAGAGAATTTTTCCTCCAAATGCTTCATATACTTCAGGCCAAGTAAATGGTACTGCTTTTTAGGTTTTGTTTTGCTTGTTTTTGCTTTTTTTAGATCATACTGGGGACTACAAACAAACCCAGGTTTTCTGAATGCAAGGCAAATTCCATACCAAATGTTGCTATTGCTCCATTCACTAGTACTGCTTTTAAAATATTTTAATTACTAATTTAAAGGTGAAATGTGATCGTAATGAGAGATTTCAACATGCCAACTCGCCATTGAATAGATCCATTAGACAGATTATCAGGAAGAATGCCCTACATAAGAAACTAGAACTAAGACTGATAGATTTATAAAGACCCTTCCGTTCTGAAAAAAAAAAAGTGAATAATGTGTTTCTCTAGTGCCACAAAATATTGTCCAGTATAGATCTTAAATATAACTTACATAAACTCGGAAAAATAAAAATAATGCCAAGTATATAATTAGACCACAATGCCACAGAGATAAAAATCGACCATTAAAAAAAAAAGAGATTTAAAGAAATTCTAACACCTGGAGAATGATAAGCATGCTTCTTAATAACAGCTGGATCAAAGATAAAGTCAAGGGAAAAATACAAAAATTGTTTGAGATTATTAATAATAAAGAAAAAAGTTACCAAAATTTCTGGGACAAATCAAAATCAGTAATTAGTGGGAATCACAAAACAATGCAGGCCTACATAAGGAAAGAAGAAAAAGATAAAATCACCAAGATGAAGGCACACCTTAAATATTTGGAGAAACATGGAGAGCCTGTCCAGAGTACAGTGGGGGTTGGGTGGGAGGAGGGAGATTTGGGACAATGGTGATGGGAACATTGCACTGGTGATGGGTAGTGTTCTTTACATGACTGAAACCCAAACACAATCATGTATGTAATCAAAGTGTTTAAATAAAATATATTAAAAAATATTTGGAGAAACAACAATAAATAAATCCAAATGCCAGTAGAAGAAAAAAATTGTAATAGAAAACAATTATATAGAAACCAAGAAAGTAATAAAAAGAATAATGAAACCAAGAGCTGATTAGCAAGCCTTTGGCAAAATACATGAGGAAAATAAAGAAAAGTAACTCAAATCGGATCAGAGTAAAAAGGAGAAAATTCAACAAAACTTTCAGAAATTCAAAATATCATATAGCTTACTATGAACAACTTTATTTTACTAAATTATAGAACTTATAAAATTAGCGGCAGAATATATAATAATAATATCCATCTAAAAACATGTAATTTCCCAAAACAGAATGAGGAGCAGGTAGATAGTCTAAAAGGGCCAATCACAAACAAGGAAACTGAAACATTACGAATTTCCCCAAGAACAAAAATCCAGGCACAGATATTTTATCAAGTATTTAGAGATTTACTACCATTTATCATTAAAGTTTTTGGAAATATCAGAGAAACCAGAACTCTCCCTAACACCATCTGTGACCCTACCATTAAGCTAATATCCAAAGTAGTCAGGCTCCCAAAAGAAAAAAATTTGGAGCAGTCTCCCTGAGAACGATTGATGCAAAAATCTTCAACAAATTCTTAGCAAACTGAATCCAAAAGCACATTAAAAGATCACACATCATGATCAAACGGGTTGCATCTATCTTGGTGATGCAAGGATGGTTCAATATACAGAAATCAGTTAACATCATATACTGCATTTATAAATGTAGAGATAAAAATCATATGATCATATCAATCAGAAAGCTTTTGAGAAAATTGAATATCCACTCATAATTAAAACTCTCAGCAAAAATGTGGGGGGTGCATTTGCCTTGCAAGCGAGCAACTAGGTTCAATTTCTGGACATCTCATATGATCCACCAGCCTGCCAGGAGTGATTTCTGAATACAAAGCCAGGAGTAAACCCTGAGGACTGCATGGTGTGGCCCCCAAAACAAAATAAAACAAAACAAAAAGACCTTGAAAACATCCACACTGAGGTCAGGTACAAGAAAAAGGTGTTCACTGTCACCACTCTATCATTATATTAGAAGTTCTAGCAACAGAAATCTCGCAAAAGAAGAAAATCAAAGAACTCTAAAATTTAATAGGAAGTCAAATATCTCTATATGCAGATAACATATATTGACAACCCTAAAGAGTCCACAAAAAGCTCCTAAACCTAGTGCATCAATACTAAAGAGTGGCTAATTATAGAGTCAATATACAAAAATTAGTAGCATTTCTTTATACAAGTGATTCAAGTAAAATAAAAAGATGAAGTTCATCTTAATTAATGTAGTATCAAAAAATCATCAATTACCTATGAATCAACTTAACTACTCCATTCCATGCCTAAATTCCAACTTAAACCATTCCATGCTCTTTGATTGGGAGAATCAATATTATCAAAATAATCATCTTACCTAAACTTCTATATAGATTCAATGCAATCCCTAACCAAATTTAGACAACATTCTTCAAGAACTTAAATAGTTAAATATACAGATTGTGTGGGCTCATAAAAGATCATGGATATTTCAAACCATAATGAAGAGAGTAAAAATGGGAGGCATCTCATTACCTCATTTGAATCTATATTACAAAGCCATAATAATCAAAATTATGGTATGGGAACAAAGACAAACTTTCCTACCAAGTGGGTCAGAAATAAATGTGCAACAAATCCACATAAATATGGCCAATTAATTTTTGACAAAGAAGCCAAAAACATGAAATGGAATAAAGATAGCATCTTCAACAAATGTTTTTGGAACAATTGCGAAAACATTTGTAATAAATTAAAGTTGCATCTATATCTCACACCTTACATAAATGGATCAAAGGCCTTGAGATCAGACTTGAATTTATAAAACTAACTGAGAAAAGCATAGGCAGAATACTCCATGATCTAGACCTCAAACGTATGTGCAAATACTGGGAACGATCTTTGTTTTGTGGGGATGTGGTGAAAAGAGGAACTCTTATCCACTGTCGATGGAAATGCTGTGTAGTTCAACCTCTATTGAAAATGATATGGAAGGTTCTCAGTGAACTCAAAATCGATCTTCCCTATGACCCAGAAATTCCATTTCTAAGTATTATCCCCAGGAGTATGTTAATGCCAGTAGAGAGATAATGATTCATTTAGAATCCATAGTTGTTGATCATTTCACCCTTAACCTTTGCAGATCTTAGTATGAGTACATGTCTAGGTGTAAAGTTAGACATTGCCAAGCAGCTCAGTACACTAATCCCAGTCTTGTTATTTTGATATTATTTTCATAGGACCTAAGAACTAGATCCAAATCTATAATTTTAGGATCAGTATCTACCTATCTTTTCCACATCCATAGCTTTGTGCTTGCAATAATAAGGATCTTTACACACATTTGTAATATTCCTGCATATCCAGGCTTTATTGATATGTTCTGTAAATATCTGTCTCTTTTTTACCTCTCGGATATAGAATCACGTGTATCAGTAGAGAATACTGACTTCAGATGACTTTACTTAAGTATAATTAATATTCACCCAGGTCATAAAAGAACTTCATCAGTTCCCAAGGTAGAATATCCTTGGGAATAAGACTTAAGAATATGATCTGATAGATTTAAAAATGATATTTTCATGCAGACAACTTCCCTCGCTCCAACTCCCACCAATTTAAGAAAGGAAGACATTGGAGAGCTAGACTAGAATTTTTAAAATTCCAGATTCAGAACAGAATCCTCTGTAAAATGAAGCTAATGTAGTAGGATTATAAGATTATAAGAGTGTATAGAGTTGTAAATTAAGCTACCATTAGTCTAGTAACTTTTTATGGCAAAAAGTTATCTGACTAAATAGCTCTGTTATTTTCTTCTTTTATGAACAGAGCCTTGATTTTGGTTAGATAGCAATATTTTTTTAAATCTCAGAAGTTCTTTCCAATACAAACTTGCAATGATTTTTTTTACTATGATTCTGACCAACTAATGAAACAGGAGCTAAAACATACTATATCTTTCTGGGAGAAATTTAATATAAACAATAATCTCATATCTTTACTTTTTATTTGTCTAAAATTCACGTGTGAATTTAGATGCAGAATATTATTGTCCTTTTGCCTGTCCACTAACTTTAAAACTATTTGATTATAAGGACTGGGTCTTGTTTCATTTCCCCTCATTTTTTCTCGTGACTTCACATCTGGAGCATAATCATATCAATAATACAAAGAAAGGGAGACATTTAAAGGTTGAATAAAGCAGTATTAACCTATAACTACTAACCTCTTTCCTTTGTGCCATTAGTGATTTACGGTCAATGTAGACTTTGAAACAACAAAAATTTGAATTAAAATATAAAAATATAAATGGAAGAATGGTTTATAATATCTGAATTGCTATCTTGCTTCCATTCTTCAGCATTCATTTTCATAAAATAAAAACACACTAGAGGAACTTCAAAATCAGAACTATTTTGTGCTAGTAAAATAAGTAGGTAAAATATTTTTATGATTCACCAAATTATCTTAAAGAAATATTTTAAAAATTTGAGAAAAATTAATTCATGTTGTCTTAAAAATGAGAAAAAAATGATGATGGAATAGGCCACATATGGTGATTCCCTATGTTTTTTTGTTTTGCTTGGGGTTCACACCTACATGTGCCTAAAGCGCCATATTGATTACTAGGATTTGAAAATGGGTGAGCTACGTGTAAGGTGAGTACAATAAATTCTATTCTGTCTCTCTAAATCCTGGAATAGATATTTACTTTATTAATCATATAAACAATTTTCTTGATTATAACAGACACACTCAGTATTTAGCACTTCACATTGCATGCACTTACATTGAATGCTTATCCTAGATATTATTCTTGAAAAAAATATCTAGGACTTTAGTAACAAATAAGTATATGTAATAGAAATAATTATAATTAGATGGGTAGGAGATGTAGTTGGAAACACTTTTCTCCCATCTAATAGACTAAGTACATTTTCAAGAAAAGAAAAGCTTTCTTCTTTGATTTCTTTTTGTTCAATGTTGACATAAATACATATAGTAAATAGAATTAGTATCTTTAGAATGTATCCATATTTTCAATTGAAGTTTCCTCTGTGTTCACTCTCAGATATGAATTGCTTATTTAAAAATCATTTCTCTCAGTAAATAAAGTATTAAAAATTAGATTAGCAGCTTGCTCTTCAAGCCTGTGTTCTCCTTTAAGATGTATCTTGCTTCCTTGTCTCTGTATCTTTGCTTGTTATTTTTTCCACTTTGGAGGAGTCTGTGCTTTCTCTTGAACACAAATTTCTTCTCTTTTACCCTGTTACATTACCTCATCTATTTTAAAAATGCTTATTTTGCTTCACACACATATATACACACATATGCACATGAGCAAAATTAGGTTAGCAATAAGGAGTAGTTAAGACTCGGACCAGTCTTAACATTTATATTTATAGCAAAGATACTTAAATTATATAATAATCAGCTATTTTTTAACTTAGAGGTTTATCATCTTATTTTTCTTTGAATGAAAACTCTTGATTTGTCGTATTATAATCGCTCTCTAAAATGCATCCTGTGTACCTGTAAATTCCTGCATATTCAAGACCATTCATTGACTTATAATGGTATCATACTTTAACTGACATCCACAAGTTTTCTTTTTAAATGGAAGAGAAATTTTGTATCAACTCTCATTTATTATTCTCTTTTATAAGGTTACTAACATAAACTATTAAATATTTTAACTCCTTTGTTCTATCTTTATTGAAAATCTTCAGGGAAACTTGAACTCCTATACTTACAGCTGATGTCAGAACTCTGATAGCACAATTTCTATATTGGAAAAATACAAACTATAAGAGAATAAAATATGTTCATTCAAAACTATAAAAATAAACCAAAACTGTGATGGCTAAGAATTCAACATTTTTCATTATTAAAGACATGAATTTTAAAAAGAGCACAATTTACTAAATTATAAAATTTTTACATTTACTTCACTATAACCAGCAAACCATTTTAATATAGCTGGACACATTGATGTTTTAAGACATTGTTTTGAAGCTGAAAAGGGTTATAGTGCAGTAAGCAATAATATTCATTATAAAGTTTGTTTTAAAAAGAAGGCATAAATCCTGCATTATTTCGAACAAATTAAATTTTGACCTCTTTTCTTTTGGTAAGATAGGTTGTTGATTATTTAGTAAGCGTTTTTGTTGTTGTTGTTGTTGTTGTTTGTTTGTTAATTCAGTTTTTGGAAATGACCCAGTGATTCTCAGAAGTTGTTTCCTGGCTCTATACTCAGGAATCACTCCTGGCAGGCTCAGGAAAGCTGCTACTAGGAAGGCTATGGGATGCAAAGGATAGAAGCTGGGTTGGTAACATGTAAGGCAAATGCCATACCTGCTGTGCTATTATGCCAACTCTGTTTAGCAAATAGTTTTAAAGAATCTTTACATAGCATAGATCCTATGAGTAAGTGCATAATACTGAAGTGCAAAGTACAATATGTAATGTTCAGTGTAAATTGGGGACTCAAAGCATAGAAGAACCAATTTTCTCAGGGGAAACAGACTGTCGTAAGCTAGAACATAGAATAGGCAAAAGAAAGTAGATTAGGAGAGTGGAGGTATATTTTTACATACAACGCTGAAGGAATTGTAGGCTTTGTGGACACTTATGTGTTAATGTTTTATAATTCTGTGCTCAAGACATTTTTGTTGACTTGGTGCTCAAGGATCATTTCTGGTGGCCCTTCAGGGACCATTTATTGGTTTTAGAGATCAAACAAGACTCAACTGTGCCAGGTAAGAGCCTTAAACCTGTGCTATCTCTCTGGGCCACCTGGGTTTTTATACTTCATGATTAGACCAATACTTATTTTCAAAGGATTAATCTGGTGAGAAAATAGGTTAAAACTAGGTAACATGATTTAGAGAAATTTTGATAAAAGTTGCTAAATAGGTGGAAAGAAACATCTCAAAAGTCTGAAAAATAAGTGAGGTACAGAGACACTCAGTACCACATTCTATAGAACTTCAGAAGTGACTTAAAGAAATAAAATCTGTACATAAAATATAGGCACATATAGAGTAATACTATATAATTAGCAAAACATTAACTATCATTGAGAGATGAGAATGTTAAGTTTGAAAAGAAGTCCTGAAGGCAGAGAGATAGCACAATGGTGGGACATTTGCCTTGCATGTGGTCAACCTGAGAAGGACCCAGTTCAATTCCCAGCAACCTATATGGTCCCCCAGCCTGCCGTGGACGATTTCTGAGTTCAAAGTCAGGAGTAACCCCTGAGCACCACTGAGCATGGCCCAAAAACCAAACAAGCAATCCATTAATCAATCAATAATTTTTTTTAAATAGAAAAGAAGTCCTTAGGGGAAACAATTCCATTTTAAGAATTGTTGGGGACAAAAGACAATTTGCTGTGTTGAAAAATGAACTCAGCTTTGACTAAGGAGGGTTGTCCCTGGTGAACCCCAAGTACTGGGTGATAGCTGACTCATAGAGAATATTTTTCTTAATAACCTTTTGTCTACTCTGATGCTCCTAAAATAGAGAGATATTTAAGAGAGACCAAGCGTCAGGAGAAGTGTTTCCATTGCTGTTCCTACATCAGGTCTAGATATAAAGTATGAAGAAGGTAAGTGACTAGATGAATGCCAGGAGGATTATTTCATCATAAGAAGTTTGCCTCAGTGAGTAGTGAATGCACTGAGGGTAGAGAAGGGATCACTATGATGATGATAGTTAAAACTGATAATTCTGGACAAGAACTAGGTGCTGAAAGGGAATAAAATGAATAAAATGGTGCCCCTTGATTAATAGTGCAAACCATAGTATCACAATCAAGAAAAAAAGAGAAACAGAGAGAAGTAAAATGCCTGCCTCTAGAGGTTGGCAAGGGGGTGCAAGGATTGGAGGTAACCAGGGACATTGGTGGCTGGAAATGTGCACTGGTGAAGATAGGTATCTATTCTATGACTAAAACTTATGCTTACATAAAGTAATTATTTTAAAAAAGAAAAGAAATGAGGCTGGAGCACAGGCACAAAGGATGGGACATTTGCCCTGCACACAGCCTACCCAGGTTCAATCCCTGGGATTCCATGTGGTCCCCAGAGCCCACCAAAAGCAATTTTTGAGCGCAGAGCCAGGAGTAACCCTAGAGTCAGGAGTAACCTCTGAGCAGTGTTGGGTGTGGCTGAAAAAAGCAAATCAACAAATAAAAAAAGAAAGAAAATAAGTGATTAATTTTGCACTTTGCTAATAATGTTGAGTATTAGATATATATAGGTATATATATTAGGTATATATGTTAGACATATATATTGCATATATGTTAGGTATATATATATATATATATATATATATATATATATATTAGTATAATATCAACCCTTAACTATTGTTTCTTCTGCCTATGTCCTTAAAATAACTGTTGAAATAAAATCATTTTCCTAGATTTGGAGAGTACAAGGATTAAAGCACTTTCTCTGCATTCCTACAACCCAGATTCAAATCCTTGGTACTGCCTAGATTCTGGAGCACTGCTAGGGGTCATTCCTGAGAGGAGAGTCAAAATAGTTCCAGAGCATTGTTGAGACCCAAACCCCGCCACCTCCCAATAATTTTATTGATTTTTAAAAATAATTTTTTGTTTTGCTTTTTGGGCCACACCCTGTGATGCTCTGGGAGTACTCCTGGCTATGTACTCAGAAATTGCTCCTGGCTTGGGGGAACATATGGGACGCCAGGGATCGAACCAAGGTCCATCCCGGGCAACTGCATGCCAGGCAAATGCTCTACCTCTGGCTATAGCTCTGGCCCCTTTAAAAATGTTCTTAACTCAGGCTTGGCATTTCACATTTTCTGATAGCACTATTACTAAGAAGAATACTCATCAAAACATGGGTAAGTTTAAGGCTACCAGAGTGCTACTATCACTTTAGTAAAGCTTTCACAGTATCTAGTGTATTATAAACTATACAAATTATGCTCTGTTTCATGCAGGTTTCACTGAATTATGGCAATCTGCATTGTTTTTGCAAAACACCTTTCAAACCTGGCTCCCAGTCTTGCATTACCTGCTGACATTTAAAAATAACTGAGTTGTTTACTCTCTTTTCATTTCTTGGAACAAATAAAAATTTAAAAAAGTATCTACTGTTAGCATGTGGGTCCTGGAACTACAGTCAGATGGTGAGAGGGAGCTCTTTTTGTCTATTTCCTGCATGATTATTATTATTATTATTATTACTATATTATTATTTATTACAACCACTAACCACTTTCTCTTTTAATGAAAGGTTGTTATTTTTGTCGATTGGCCAATTAGAGAGCCAGTGACTGCTGCCTACCTACTTCTGCGTCTTGATTCCATTATCAAACCTCAGAGGCAGAGGCGAACTTGGCGACTACAGTTGGCCCTACAGAGGCATAAAAGGAGAGACTTGCAGTGAAATCTCCCCCCAGATGACGGGCCATAAAGCATTGATCACAATGCGAAATGCTGAAAACTGAATCCAATTTATTTTAAATAAAACTACTCTGTTCTCCAGTGACAGATTCCAGCATCAGACCGCAGAAAGGACCTGACAGCAGATGTTTTAGAGCCAAGACACAGAGCGACTGAGTAATAGTAGAGAAAAGAAATTGCTTTGAACTTCACCCCTGCTTTAAATACTTCAAATCAATAGGGTCACGGAGCTCTTTAATAGAGCGATGAGGTCTCGCCCTAGCAGAATCTGCACAGTGACAACCTGATGGGCGTCCTAACAACAGGGTCATAAAAATGGCAGGCTGCTTGCTGAAAGGGAGCTTTGAGGGTGCAAGGTCCATTTGGGCTGACTCTGCTTGGATGGCCACTCTTGGAGAGCTGGGCCCTAATAGTCTCCATCTCAATGGGTCTGACCTCATGAATTACCTCAGGAAACTTAATCTATAAACTGGCTTCTTCTTATGCAGACTGATGAATTCTTGTTTATTCCTAACTGGCTGTCACAAGACCTATTCATCAAACTCTTAAGGGTGGGGGAAAGGGAGGCTTAGAGCAACCAGCCTGGAATGCAGCACCGTTAAATAATCATTAGGCTTCATGGCTGGTCTTGAGACCTGCTCCAAATCCACAAAGCAGGCTTCTTTTTGATTTCTTAAACTATTCATCAGCACTGCATTGAGATGAGATTCCCAACTGATAAAGAAAAATAAAAGAGTGCTTTTTGTCACTATCGGTTTCATGGCTGTGCTTTTCTCTTAGAGGTTTTATTTTTTTTTTTTTGAACAAAAGTACAAGAAAATAAAGGCAGATGGCCAACTCTTTTCAATATCCTTTTGCTTTATTTGAGCAGTTTAATGTAGTGAAACAGAGTGAAATGTTGCTACTTGCTAAATGGTAAACAACACCATTACCCAGAATGCTGCTGTCGATTGGTACAAAACAGGGTGCTGGTGATTAATTAAACTGTTGTTGTAATTGTAATGCGTGATACATAATAGATAGTGTGCGGTGTATTTTAAAAGCAGCAAATTAGCAAATAATAACTTTCCTACATAGCGTATCTCCATCGCTCGTTGCTAATGCATAAATAATAAAAAATAAAAGGCTATTATGCAACTACCTAATAAAACGAATGTTTCTGATGTTCACCAGTCTGTAAACATATGCAAGTCGGGCTACACACCATGACTGCTGTGGGTCAGGTGCCCCTGGAGGCAGAAAGAAGAATTTTCTCCCCAGTGGAGTTTATTTCTCCTATCTCCAGAAGTAGAATATTCTTCCCACCCAAATAGCAGTTACATGACATGATAGATACATAGCAACTCTACTTCTAGGTAATTATCTAAGGGCTTTTGCCCTGGTTTAAAAAGAGTACTTGCACAACTATGCTAGTAGCAGTAGCGTGCAATTACCTACTCCAAGGAATTCTAGTCTATCAGGATGAAAGATGAGATCGTTCCTACTCGAACACAAAAGAAGGAACTTGAGGTAATCATACTATGTGCAGTAATGATGAGAAAGAAAATTAATGGACAGTTTCACTTCTATGTGAAATACGTACCATGAAGAAATGCACCGGCAGGAAACCAAAATACAAAGTTGTAGATTCATTGAAAATTTTGCTTATTAGATGGAGAAGAGGGTCTAGGGGTGTAAGAAATGAGCGAAGGGTTCTTTTGGCAATGAAATGACATTGGGACTTTGGGCGTAGGACTGTTGACAACTGCACATATTTTTGTCTATGAAATTAAACCATGGATTTACAGCACTGCAAATAAATAATATTTAAAAAGCTTCAGCCTAAATACTCAAATATAGTAGTTATATATACAATAGTCTTCTGTATATGCATATGTAATGTTTTTGCTAGATACCAGAATTGCATTATACAAATGTCTTTTGTTGGTAGGACGGAAAATGATACAGGAAGTTTTATTATACTTTATTTTTATACTTTGGCCATTAAAAATATATGAATATTAAGATGATCATTTGTCTATTCCAGTTTTACTACTTGAACTTCTCTAGGATGTGGTAGCAGAGACTCAGATAAGAAATGTAAGCAAATGAGTGCATACTTCCTCATTTGGGATAGTTCATATTAAAATGCAGAGGGAAAAAAGGGATCAAGCAATTTCTATGAATATTCAAAAGTTTTAGTCACAGGATCTCTTTCCCCTTCTCCAGCTCAAGCTGAATGATCAATCCGATTTTTTTCCTGGACAGCTTTATTGAAGTATAATTTACATATCATATAATCTCCCCATACAAACTACACAGTTTGATCATCTCTAGTAGATTTGTCGAATCATTCAGTCATCAGAACAATTAAATTCAAAGCTTTCCGCCACTTTCAAAAACTTATACGTGTCCATTTGCAATCAATCTGTTTCCGTTACCCACCAACGTTTCCTTTTATAAACTTCCATGTAAATGAAAGCATAGACCATGCATTCTTTTATGCCTGGCTTATTTTACTTAGCATAATATCTTTTGTGTTTATCCATTTGTAGCACATATAGGTATCTTACATTTTCTGATAGCTAAATAGAATTCCATTACACAATATGTCACATTTTGTTTATTTATAATGAATGGTTTCACTTCGTGGGCACATTCACAAGAATAGAATTATTTAGCTATCGGGCAATTTTATTCAATCTTGGGTTATTATTTATTTTGTGAATGTTTAAATTTTTATATTTTATATTTTTAATTTAATAAATCAGCGCAAATTACAGTTGATGGTTGATCTTTAGGCTTATAATTTTCTAGTACCAATCCCACCACCAGGTCGATTTCCCTTCACCAGTGTTCCCAAGTTCCTTCCTATCGTCCTAGCCTGCACCTTGACAGTGCATTTTACAATTTTGTTGTTGAAATTTGAATGTCTATCTTTCAGTGTTGTTGATTCTGTCTTTTCAATATAGAACTATACCTTATACCATTCCCCATATTACTGATGTGCCCAAGGCCCTTGACTCCTGCTCCCTCAATACTTCCTTTCCTTACTGTTATAATACTTTCCTCTGTCCCCCCTCTTTTCTTCCACACCTGGTTCTGTGATCAGGACTCACTCTTGGCAGGTTCAGGGAACCATATGGGATGCCAGGGATGGAACCCAGATGGCCTACCTACTGTGCTGTCTTTCTGTATCCCTCAATTTTTTATGCTTTAAAAATATTCTATTACTGTAGCTTAGGTAAAAGATTATAATAACAAGTGAGTTTATATTATTTATGTACAAAGTTGGCTACACATCACTGACATCAAAGTGTCAATGACTCTCCACCAGTCTTTATTAACCTCTGGTCTGAAACTTTTGTCCTCTTACCTATTACCTTGCTTTTGTGAATTGAAAACAATGATCTTCAATTGATATGTCTGTGTGCTTGTGTGTGTAGCCTTAATTTCTTTGCCAGGCACAGGCTTCTGCTTTCTGCCACAGGGAAATTCAGTGGAGTTAAAAATTTAGCCACGTGAAACAAGGACATCCTGGGAGGCAGAAGCAATGTATATGCTCCAGGGTGAGTTTTCGAAATTTCTGTAGGATTCAGAAGTTTCATGGACCAAAGATGCTTCCCAGTGGGAGATGAAAAAGTTATGCACAGAAAACTTCCCCACCCCCCTTGAAAGCTTTTTATAAGATGTATACCATGCATGGATTCTGTTTGCCTGTATTCATTTTTAATATGTGAGGGAATTATATTAAAATCATATATAGAAAGTGATTTTTAAAAAATTTTTGGGCCACATCTGGTGGTGCTCAGAGGTTACTCCTGGCTCTGTGCTCAGAAATCACTCCTGGCAAGCTCGGGTGACCATATGGGATGCCAGGAATAGAATCCCCATCTGTCTTGGGTCAGCCATATGCAAGGTAAACACCCTACCACTGTGCTATCTCTCTGGCCCAGAAAGAGTGATGTTTTAATATATGTTTTTATTTTGCTTTTAGGACTTATTCCTGACTCTGAGTGAAGGAATCATTTCCTATGATGCTTGGGAAACCATAAGTGGTGTCAGGGATTCACACTGTGTTTGTAGCATGCAGGAAGTGCTTTGATTCCTACAAGATCTCTCAAGCATCAAACTGATGCTTTTATTTACCTAACATTGACTATTGTAGGAAGCTGGAATGTGGCATAAAAGAATTTTTCATGGAAGTGTGTGTTTGTGTGTGTGTATGTGTATGTTTGTGTGTGTTAAATTCAATCAGATGATGGGCAGGGGACTAGTTGTCACATTAATGCCAAATAAGTAACACATTCCTTAAAATGTCACTTGACTGGAGTCTTGACAATCCTTAGACAAAGGATACCCATGGACAAAACATTTTTCATAGTATAATTTATGATTTTCATTTGGCCAATAAAATCTATTTTTCACTATATGACTCTATAGTAGATGAAGAAATTGAGATATTTATAATGGAATAAAATGGACAGAGTATGCAGAAAGACTGAAGACTAATAATATAGAATCCAGAAATAGTGTTAGTCACACATATATACATACAAACACACACAAGCACACACAGTTCGTATACCTGGCCTCCTAATGGGCATTTACTTCCAATTATATACCTTTTTAGTTAACTTTCTTTTTTTTGTCAGGGGGGTCACACACAGTAGCATTCAGGGTTTACTCCTGGCTCTATGCTCAGAAATCGCTCCTGGCAAGCTTGGGAGACCATATGGAATGCAGGAATTCGAACCTCCATCCCTCTACATGCAAGGCAAACGCATGCTATCTCTTTGGTCTCTTAACTTTCACCCCAAGTATGTTCCTTTCCTTAGATACATTATCAAAACTCCAATAGAATGATATCTGTAAGAAATGTTCTACAAACTTGTCATTTTTTAAAATAATATCTTTTTTAAGCACCATAATTGCAATCATGTTTGTAGTTGGGTTTCAGTCATAGAAAGAACACCCCCCTTCACCAGTGCAACATTCCCACCACCAATATCCCCTTATCTCCCTCCTCCCCTGCCTGTGTTTGAGGCATTCTACAAAATTCTCATTAAACTGTAATTTCCCTACCCTTCATCTGATTTAATTAAACACACACCCACACCCACACCCCCCTCACACACACACACCTCCAGTGCCCTCTAAAGACATTTCTCAAAGAAGTAGATCAAATACTCCGGAAATTTATTTGGAACAATAAACGCCCACAGATAGCTAAAAGCAGTCAGTCCTTGGAAAAAAGATGGGAGGCATCACTTTCACCAACTTTTAATTGTACTACAAAGAAATAGTTATTAAAACAGCATGGTATTGGAATAAAGACACTCTCAGAACATTGGAATAGATTTGAGAATCCAGAGACTGTTGCCTTGACAATCAATTAATGTTTGATTAAGAGGCATAAAATGCAAAATGGAGCATGAAAAGTTCTTTAATAAGTGGGGTTGGGACAACCATCAACTACATGAAACAAAATCAACTTAGACCTCTTTAACACCATGTACAAAGGTCAAATCAAAATGGATTAAAACCCTTGTAGGCAGAAAACTCCATGACATTGAAACTAAAAAGTATCTTCAAAGATGAAATAGCACTATACAAGCAAGTGAAAGCAGAAATAAACAAATGGAACTACATTAATCTGAGAAGCTTCTTCACTTCAAAGAAATAGTGAGTAGGGTAAAAAAAAAAAAAGCCATCCATGTAATGGGAGAAACTATTCGCCCAATACCCAAATGATAAAGATTTAATACCTAAGACAAATAAGGTACTGACAAAACTTTAAAAAAAAAACAAAGCAACATTTAATCCCATCAAAAATGGGGAGAAGAAATAAACAGAAATTGCCTTGAAGAAGAAATACAAATGTCCAAAAGGCACAAGAAAATATGCTTCACATCACTAATCATCAAGTAGATTCAAATCAAAACAATAATTTATCACCTTACACCACAGAGAACAGCACACAAAGAACAACCAGTGCTGTCATGGATATGGGGAGAAAGGGGCTTTCATTCACTCTTAGTGGGAATGTCATCTAGGCTAGCTTTTCTGGAAAACAATATGAATATTCCTCAAAAAACTGGAAATTCAGGGGGCTGCACTAGCAAAGTGGGTAGGGCATTTGCCTTGCATGAGGATGACCCAGATTTGATCCTAAGGCATCCCACATTATTCTCTTGATTTTTCCAGGAGTTATTTCTGAGCACAGAGCAGAAATAACCCGAGCGCCACAAACAAAAACAACTGCAAATTCAGCTTCTTTATGATCCAACATTATCACTTCTAGGGATATACCCTAGGAACACAAAAGCACAATACAAAAGTGTCCTCTACACTCCTATACTCACTGCAGCACTATTTACAATTGCCAGAATCTGGAAGAAACCCAAGTGCCTAACAAAGGTGAATTGCTAAAGAAACTCTGATATGTCTACTCAATGGAATACTATGCAGCCATCAGGGAAAGTAAAATCATGAAATTTGTACATGGAGACTACTATGCTGAGTAAAATGATCTAGAGGGAGAGGAATAAAGCTAGAATAATCTCAATCATCTGTGGGACATAAAGAAAATAAATGACAGTGTGGAATTGATATCTAGAGATAATAGAAATGAAGAGTAGGAGGACCAGTCCATGGTAGGAAGCTTTCCACAAGGATCTGAGAGTGCAGCTACAGTAGATAAGAGTCTACTACAAAAATGACAGTTGATATGAATCACATTCAACAAGAACTGGGTATTCAAAGGAGATAAAGGACATGCATAATACACCTTCATTAATAGTGCAAACCACATGTCAAAAAAGAGAGAGAATGAAGGAGTGAGAGAGAGAGAAAGAGAAATAATGAAGCGAAATTCTTGACCCAGAAGCAGATGTGGAGGGATGGTCAGAGGGAAGAGGAATCAGGGAAGGTAAGAGAAAATTTGGGGATATTAGTGGTGGGAAATGTGCACTGATGAAAGTTGTGGTACATTGTGTGACTGTAAATCAAGCATAAAAAAGTTATCTGTGGGGAAAAAAACTACTGTATTATGAACAACTTCAACCACGATGTTTAAATACAAATTTTTAAAGTGCTTTGTCCAGAGTACTAAAAGATTACTTTCAAAACTCTAAATAATTAATGAGCTGCTTTCAGTCATGAACATTTATTGGACATTTCTGCACAAAGGCTGAACCGCCACTATCTCCTCAAGTTTGTAGAAAAAATTATTCTTTAGAAAAAAGAAATTTGATTATTCTGGGATGTGTGAACTTAGCTTAAACTTCTAGGATATCTTGTAGAATTGAAAACGTTAACAAAAGTCAGGGGTCAAAGCGATTATATGATAGGTAAGATGCAATTAAGCCTGGGTTCATTCCCTAGAACACTCACTATACTAATCCCTGAACCCCACTCAAAGTAAGCTCTGAGCACAGCTACATGTGTCCCAAAGAAACACCAAAGAAACAAATAAATAGAACTAAAGAGGAATAATCCATCTTCTTGTCTCCATAAGGAAAAAAGTAGGAGGACATTATGGAAAAGACTACTGGACATTCTCGGGAAATTTCTCTTCATAAAATATCTTTAAATTTTATATTTTTAATCATTTAGATAAATCTAAAAGATGTTACTTACATTGATTTAGTAGTGTTTTATAGATTGAATTAAAGCTACTATGATTGCAATAGTGCTAATATTAATGGTTTGGGCACACAAAGTTTCCACACCATTAAGAATAGTTATTAAAATCTATACCATTATCTTTACACAACCTTAATTATGCTCTTACTTCCTTATCTTCCAAACTATCCTCACTCTATTGCAGCCATGGCTCTGCAGTCAAAGGCACAGGTTTTGCTTTCATTCGATACTGTTTATATCAATCCTCTTTGTTTATATTTTTACACCTTATATTTTGTAAACTGGTATTTATCCTTTTCCACCTAAAGTATTTTACTAGCATAACTCCCTCTATAACTTCACTCATGTTATAGCAAAAAGATTCCTTCTTTTCTTGTTGCTGAATGATGTTCTATTGTGTTTATATACCACAGTATCTTTATTCATCCATCTGTAGGCCATTTGGGTTGCTTCCAGATTTGGCTAAGGTAAATAGAACTGTGATGAATCTAGGTATGCATATATCTGTTTTCATTATCTTGAGAACACTAAGACATTACAACTAAGAACACTAAGAACACTAAGACATTACGGTCTTAAAGTTGTTTCAAATACAAAATGGTTTTTATTCTTCATCATTTGAAAGGAATAGAATGCCAGTTTCTTTATTTTTTTTCTTTTTTTTAAATGTACACCTGTTGTTACTCAGAGGTTACTCTTGGCTATGCACTCAGGAATTACTCCTGGAAGTACTCCTTGCTTGGTAATTGGGGGAACATATAAGATGCTGAGAATCAAACCCCTAGTTGGCTACATGCAAGACAAGTGCCCTACCCACTGTAATATAGCTCTGTTGTTCCAAGAGTGACAGTTCTATGTTTAAATCTATTAGCAAACCATTACAGTTAAGATAAAGACTTAATTTTCCATTCAATGCATGAAACATTTCTAATCAAAGAGCCATTATTATTGAGAAATAGCACTTTAGAGACAGGGGTTAACTTACCTGTTCTTGACTTATTCTCAGCTAAGAACCTACTACAGAGTCATATTTTATACATCAGACATTCTGAAAAGTTTTCAAGTGGAAAATTGTTTACTCATTATATTTGGGTGTCATGTATTATATGTGTATAAATTATTGTGTTGCAAATTCATCATTTTGATCAAAGATGTTATCGCTTGATTTTCTAGCACACTTTATGTCTTTTGGTCCTAAATGGTCAGCGTTCAAAAAGCAAGTCATAGTAAAAAGTCAAATGTATTTAAGAAAGAATATTTGTTGTAAAGAAATTTAAACTACTGTTGCTACAGAGGTACTTGTCCAGATATTTGAGTTCTATTGGCAAGATTGATGGCACTTTAGTTGGTTTCAGCTCCCCATAAAAGCTTATGAAATTGTCTTAATATAATTCTTTTCTATTTATCATCATTTAGCCATAAGTTTAAGTCTTTTTTGTGAAAAAGATGGTTAGCAGAAATAGCCTATGAAGTTCTTTACTTCTGGTCTAAAATATGCCACGTTTAAATGGGAAGATTCTGACATAGACTCTAACCGACATAATTCAGTTGACTTTTCCTCATTGTGTTTGATTAGAAGTAAATTTGTTCAGATTGAACTGAAATATGAATTTTTACAGGATAAATTTTGATTTAATATATATTTAGAAAGATCAGTAATTTATGAAATGTTAATTACTGTACAGTTTTATGTTTTTTCTCCCCCTACTGTACAGTTTTAATGCATATTGATCAAAATCTTAACCTTTCAGTTCAAAATACTAAATTTTGAGGAAGTAGAGAGAATTTATGTAATATCTATAATTTGGATTGAGAAAAGTATAATTAAAAACAAGCTTAGTAGGCATAGCTTCCATAGCCTTCTTCAGAATAAAAGACTTTAAAGCAATTATATATATTGGAGAAGGAAGATGTTTTAAAAGTGAATAACAATAATAAATACATTATGAACTTTTGAGAAATCTCTTGTTTGTTTTATTACCTCCTGGATATTAGATATGCTATGAAAGAAAAAGTTGGAAACAAAGTAAAGTCTAAAACATAGTTCTAGTATATAATAAACCTTGATACTTTCTAATATAAAAAGATAAAATAACAAAAGTTAAAATCCTTTTCCAAATTATTGTCGCCTTGATAGTCAAGTTGCATTTCCTATCAACTGATGCCCTCTATTCAGCCTCTTACTAAGAAGCTTTGAATTAAAAAATAGGTCTGGAATTTGCTATTTGATGAACTAACTAATGTTTGACAAATTAGATCAGAAGGAAGGATGCTATTTGAGAAAGAATGAAATCAATAAATCTGAGTATGAATCTCTTCTATTTCAAACAATTGACTTATTATGCTATCATACAGTAGCTGTTAATGATTTTTAAAACATGCCTTTTCAACACTAAACAAGCAAAAAGTTAAGAGCTTTTGGAGTTGATCTTTTTGAGAATCAATGGCAGGACATATGCTTTGACCAAAAAAAAGTTTATTACAATATTATGTAAAAGTATCAGAATCAAAGTAGACACAAAAAAAACAAAGGGGAAAAGTTGTCACATAGCTGCAAGGGACTCAGGAACATCACCACAGAATGACACAACAGTCTTTTTAGTGTTGATACTCAAACATACTCATTCTCTGTGATTTCATTCATTACATTTTAGGAATGGTGCTTGAGTGACATGCTTTGCTTTTAGATAGAAAAAAGAGAGGTTACTTTGACTGCTAGAAGAACCAAATTCTACTCAAGGGTCTAGAGAAAATATACTCAAAAGGAAACCATGTCTGTTCCTAACAAAAAAGAGGGAGTGGTGCTGCAGAACCAATTAACAACATGTGTTTTCTGCCAGCCGTGTATAGTCTTTGGCTCTTTGTGAACAAACACCAATGGAACCTCTTCTAACTAATGCTGGTTCCTTGCCTTTCTGTGCCTCTTTGGCTCTCAGGTTCCATTTGCACAAAGCGTGCCAGAATTGCTCTCAAGTGCCAATTGCCTTTTAGAAGACAGAACAACTTAACAGTTCCTAAGATGCTAAGACTGGGTACGAGCCAGAGGTACTAAGTGCTGAGCATTAACAGTTGGCCGGTGACCATGAAGTCTCCTAGATACAGCCATTTATTTCTTCTTAAAAGAGTGTCCTCCTCAATAAACTTGAAAAACAATCCCAATATACCCATTATTTAATGTGCTTTTGTAAATATCTCCTGTTGTCACAACATTTGTTTGTCATAAAAAAGCTAATACCTTTATTTTTGTCACTATGAAACCTTCAGTCTTCACAATTCAGAATATTTTAACCTCACACATGAAAGTAAAATATGTAGCTTGCTTATTAAAGAAGTGATTCCCCTCCATTCAAAATAAAGAACTAACACTTTTCATTACAGTCTAAAGTTTCTCTTTTATAATAATGGCATTCCAACTTATGCAATGCTTAAGATTCTATTATCTAGGTGCTTTAGTTAGATTAAGGGCCTTTCGAAATAAAAGAATTAATCACTCACTTATTTATACTATTTATTAGAAACCAATTATTATCGAATGCTCAAAACTCACTTAGGGACCAATTCATTAAAGAATCAATTACACAGTTAAATTGTATAATGTAACAATTATCTTAGATGATTTTAGGCTTTTGGAAACTATTTGTAATTTGCAGATTTATCTCACTAATAGAAATGATACGTAAATAATTCAGAAACCTACATTTTTATCTGCATAAATTCTTTTGACAGCACTAACTATAAATATTGGATATGGGGATGCGAAGTTGTTACAATTCATCACTACCTACCAACTTTACTGCAAAGATGACTTGAGTATGTCATTGAAATAGAATGTGCCATGGGCTTAATTTTGTAGATAATCTGGAGGCATAAAAACCAAGACAATAAATTTTAGACACAATTGTAACAAAGACACAGCATACAGACATAGAGACACACACACATTCACACACACTCACAGATAAACAGAATAATAGTAGACTTGAACAAGGACAAAAACAATCCCTAATAATAAAATATATTCATACACACACACCACACATATTTTCATTGTCATTCACAAATCAAATTGTGCCTAATATTATTTCAATACAAGTTAAGTGAGCATTTTTTAGTATTTCAAGAACTTAAAAGGATAGGAACTTTCAGAAAACTGATAATTTGATCAGGAAAATAAAACTATCACCTATTTATGTTGACAAATAAGTCTATTCATGTTGACGATAAGCCTATTTATATTGACAAAGTATAAAAATTTAGAAGAAAATAAACAGAATAATAACAAACTTACAAAACAATCCGAAAAAGCTAATTCCAGATTATGTATAAATTAGACTAGCAAAACTCATTAAATAAACATTTTTATATATTTTATCTTTGTATTTATTTCATTATAGCATTGATCGTACTTCATATGACACAATTCATTCCTAGTTGTTTTTGATTGTGCTTTTCATAGATTAAAAATGTGTACAGTTTAATAGTGCTTTTTTATAACAGTTTCTAATGCAGTTCAATTTTTGGTTTTGGTATAGACCAGGCAGTGTACAGGAGTTCCTTCTGGATCTAGGTATGGGGAATTATTCTTGGCATGCCAGGCATCATTCCTAGCAGGCTCAGAGTACCATATGGGATGCTGAGGACTGAACCTGGTTTGGATCTGTGCAAGGTTCACAGTAGAGACTTTTTCCCTTATTTTATCAGATGGAGTTGTTAATGAGAAATTTATAATGTCAAAACAGGTACTAGTGCAGAATGACAAGAGTATGCAATAACCCTTAGACAAAATAAATGATCAGTTATAATACTCTGAAGACTAAATAGTCTTCTGACTAGATTCCAAATATTCTGTCATGCCCCACCCATTCTTTCCCCTTGGAAATTAAATGAAGGAATGTACAGTGGAAGAGTACATACTGAGCTACAGCTAGATTTTGGGAGAAAATAATACCCATTTACTGAGTGTTTGATTAAAAGCACATGTATGGTAAGGACAAATTTCATGCTCTGAATCCATGACATTTCTGCATTTGTTTAGATATTCTTGTGAAATTTCTGGAATCTTGAATATGTTAACAACTCTAAGACAGAAGCTATTGTCAAACACATGAGCATTGGCACTAATGAATTCCTTTCTCTGCCTTTAATTTTTCAGTGCTTGCAAAGAACTGTCACAAAACACTTAGACTATTAGCAATAAAAAAAGGAAATACTAATAATAAAGTAATCCCAACGCCAGTTCTTTAATTCCAAAATGAATACTTGATTATTTCAAATCACATGGTTTTGTAAATGTTAGTATTTAGACAGCAGAAAAAACTTACTTTAAAATAGTAGACTTGAACAAGGACAAAAACAATCCCTAATAATAAAATATATTCACACACACACTACACGCATATATATGAGTCGTCATTCACAAATCAAAATTGCAAAATAGTGCCTAATATTATTTCAATACAAGTTAAGTGAGTATTTTTTAGTATCTCAAGAACTTAAAAGGTTAGGAAGGTTGAGAAAACTAATAATTTGATTAGGAAAATAAACCTATCTCCTATTTATGTTGACAAATGAGTCTATTCATGTTGACGATAAGCCTATTTATGTTGACAACGTATAAAAATTTAGAAGAAATATGTCATTTGTAGCTTTTAGCAACAAGTAATTGCACTTTGGAAATTCAGATTATAACATACTCTAAAACTTAAAATAGTAGAAAGAAAAAGTTTCTGGTGAATCAAAGTTACGATATAGATAATCAGATCTAGTTTCTTTTTGTTTACATGTTATGCTTAAAAAGATGTTACTTAAAAAATAACTAAAAAATAATTTTAGAAAATATTTTTATAAAATATTTCTTAGCAAGTTATTCTTTCCTAAATTATTTTTGTGTGAAAGTGAAAAATATGAAGAACTTAAAACATCTATGACTAAGTTTTTTTCTATATAGTGAATATGATTTAGCTTAAAACAAACAGAAACAACTCTAATTTTTAACCTGGTGTAGTTTACATAAGTAATAGTACAGATTTCCAAAAAAATGCTAAAATACTTCTTTATTTCCTCTGGTTTAATTCTCAGATAAAATGTACTTGTTTGGCACCTCTTGGCACCTTTATTTTCACTTTAACATAGAATGTGTCAATTTAAAATTGAGTACTTTTGGGGGGGGGTTGGGTCACTCCCAGCAGTGCTCAGGTGTTACTCCAGGCTCTACACTCAGAAATCGCTCCTGGCAGGCTCTGGGGACCAGATGGGATGCCGGAATTCGAACCACCGTTCTTCTGCATGGAAGGCAAATGCCCTATCTCCATGCTATCTCTCTGGTTCTAAAACTGAGTACTTTTTAATGCAAGTATGATCACACAAATTGAGGGGGTATACTTAAGACAAATTTTGTTGTAGTGTTCATTAGAAATTTAGACTTGAGTGATATTTTTCTGTATTTTATTTGACAGTCTTATCAGGACTCTACCTAAACTATTTCTGTGAGCGGTTTATGTGAATATAATCTTTGTATTAGTGATCGTCACTTATATTGTTAGATATCTAGGTCTTTTATGGCTCCCTCCCTCACCAAAAGTTCCCCCCCCCCATGACATAATCCAAATTGCTTCAGGTCACAAATAATACAAACTAGAAAAATTGAAGATTCCAGTAAAAAACATAAAACCACTTGTGCTGCTATTAACAAAATTTCCTCCCTAATTTTCTTTTACCTTCTTTGTTAAATGTACTGCTATAATTAAGAATTTCTGGGGCCAGAGAGATAGCACAGTGGGCCCACCCAGAATGGACCCAGGTTCGATTCCTGGCATCCCATATCATCCCTCAAGTCTGCCAAGAGTGATTTCTGAGCATCCAGGAGTAAGCTCTGAACACCACCAGGTGTAGCCCAAAACCAAAACAAAATTTTACATATTTTAATGTGATTCTAAATATAAATGTTTTGATGATTTCTAAAATATATATTTATAATATCATTGATTATTTTGGAATTGATTTTTAATTTTTACTAAAGTACTAAATTTAATATTTTATATTTGCAGTGGCCTTTCTGGGCCCATTTTTAAATCCCTTTTCTATTCCCACAACTTCCCCTTAGCATTATCACAACCCAAGTCTATTGACCATATCCCAGGGTCTGTTTCCACTGTAGATCATCCAATTTCTTGCTTTGTGGCATTTTACTCTGCATATGAATGAGATAATCTAATATTTGTATTTTTTTCTGACTTTTCATATTAAGACCCTTTCCAATTCTATCCACATAGCATCAGAAGAAGTTATTTATTTTATTGCTTTTCTAT
>PVKC010005566.1:0-32939 GCA_004027635.1 Crocidura indochinensis | reverse complement strand
CGATAAAGTATCTGCCTTGGATTGCGGTTCCGTCCCCAGGCGTTCCATCTGGTTCCCCAAGCCAGGAGCCATTTCTGAGCACATAGCCAGGAGTAACCCCTGAGCTTCACCAGGTGTGGCCCAAAACAAAACAAAACAAAACAAAACAAAAAACAACCAAAACCAAATCAAACACAACACACACACACACACACACACACACACACACACACACACAATCATTTTCATGAACTAGAACTGAGCACAGGTCACATGACTTGTAGGTAGTAGAGCCTGGTTTGATTCCAGCATCACAGGGTATTCAGGCATGTGCATCTCTCAGAACAATCCCAAAGGACCTCATGCAACCCCAGGGAGGCCCAGGAAGTTTCCAGTATTGCAGTCTTAGCAAATCCACATTCTTGGACCCTCAGATTGAACTCTGTGTGATTGAAACCTGGTTGGTTGAAGAATTGCTAGAAGAAGCTGTTGAACCTGGCTTGAGAGGCCCTCCACCAAGTAATCATCTTTTGTTTAGAAAGAAAACAATAATCTGGTGAATCTTGTGTGTGTGTGTGGGGGGGCAGATAAAATATTTGGAGTCACTAGAAGGAGGCCAGAACCATATAAAATTTAAAGTGTTGGAAAAACTCTTCGCTATCACCGAGAAGCTAGATGAGATGAAGAACTTTTAAAACCCTTTTATTGAGGCACTCTAATTTACAAAGTTATTCATAAATGGGTTTTAGGCATACAATGTCTGATTGTCCCTTTACTAGTGTCCTCTTCTCTTCACTAATGTCTCCACTAATATCCATTCCAACCATCAAGCTGCCTTTATGACAGTCACTTAGTAGGAGATATTTTTGTACATATAATATTCAACACATTTTATAGACTATCCCTTGTGCTAAAAGATTATTTGTATTAAGTTTTAGCACATATTTACTTCTTTAATAAAACTTTTTATTGGACAATGTACTGTTTTACCATTTTAGATGTCAAATAGCTTACTTGGCCACAGCAAGAATCTAATCAATCTCTTCCTTTTGTCTTACTACAACTGTTTTTGTCATGTCTCATCTTTCAGTCGCCTAAATTACTTTTGTAAGTAAAGAGATTTAGTTACAAAATGAGAAAACTCAATCCCTTCCTCGGAGTTTTCCCTGAGCACAGAGCCAGGAGAAGGCCCTGAGTACTGCTGGGTGTATGTGGCTCGATATTCCCGGCCTCCAAAAATTATATAATCTAACTTTCATTATAATGACCTTTAATGATTAGAGGGGAAAGTAATTTAGCAACCTAATTTTGCTGTATTTTAGCAATCTTTAATTGGTTTCATCATTTAAATGCTTCGTTTAGTGACTCAGTCTCTACAGTGACTGAGAACCTCAGTGTTTGGGAACCTCATTGCTATTTCCAACAATGCATCTTTTGTATTGAAGGAGAAAATACTTCCATGCCCTGCTCTTGGCTTGGAAGAGAACGATGTGTCCAGTTATTTTCTGCTTCTCCCCCACACCAGACTTCTCTCTCTCTCTCTCTCTCTCTCTCTCTCTCTCTCTCTCTCTCTCTCTCACTCTCTCTTTCTCTCACTATCTCTCCCCCGCCTCAATTGTCTGCATGTGTGTCAGAGGAGTTTTTCCTTAGACTCTGTCGCTCAGGCTTCCTTTCTGATTGGTACTATTGATTCAGATAATGGAAGGTGCTTGTAGAAAATAGAAGATGGAAGAGATGGGAAAATTTTCTCAGGCTTGGCATATGTCTCTGACTAAGTGCTCTCATGATTACAGTTTGGTATATAAGACTCTCTGAATCTTATAGTGCTAGGTGTTGAGGAGGAGCTTCCTGATGCTGTTAGTCTCTGCCTGTCTCACCACCCATTGATCCTCTTTCAACTTAGCCCATATCTCTAGTGCTTTCACCCAGAGACTTCATCAGTTCCCACCTTCATTACCTGTCAGGGCTTTGGCTGACTGAACCAGGTACTCAAACCAAATTCCTTGATCTTCTTTTGATAGTTTTTATTCCTGGGCTACTATTTTCCTTCTGCATTTGTGGGTGATAGCTGTTAAACACAAACTGTTCTTGCTCAAATTCATAGAGTCTATTGGTCCTTCCTGGTTCATGAGGACTATTTTGGACTTCTCTTTCCTCTTATATTTTTCCTTCCTTTCATTTTTTCTTTGCTTATAGATCTCAAGTTTAATAAGACATAAATAGTGTGGCAATTGTCCTTGACTGTATTTATTTAGTGTTTTTGGAGTCAAATTTAGTGGTGCTCAGAGCTTACTCTGGCTCTATACACTTTTGGCAGTGCTGGGCATGGGGAGGCATATGTAGTGATGGAGATTGAACCTGGGTGAGCTGCAGACAAGATCAGTGTCTTTCCTGTACTATCTCTCCAGCCCCCTTTACTATAGTTTTTTAAAAGACAAATATAAGAAACAATAAAAGAATAATAAATGGTCAAAGGAGTAGGAACTGAGTTTACTTGGGGGAGTTTATGGATGGAAGAATCCTTGGGTTATTGGTAGAAAAGGTTAAGCACATTGGTGATGTGTATCATATTAAAACAATGTAAGCATAAAACTATCATTAACTGTATTATTAAATAATAGTTCCTCAATAAAATGATAAAGGAAAAAATAAGGCCAAATAAGGAAAAATAAGGTAAAGGAAAAATAAGGAAGTTCCATATGAACCAACATTTCTGCATTTTACTGATGATGTGCTACATTTAAGGTATTATTATACATATAAAATTATTATAGAAATTTTAAGCTTTCTGTATTATTCAATTTTCCTACCATAATAAAACTTTCTTATTCCCCAAATAGCATGCTACCTTTACTTAAAAATATTAACAATCTTTTCCCCAATTAATAGTGGGATTCTTCTGGTTATTAATTTTTCCTCATATAACTAAATGGACATTAAGAATCATTTAGTCCTTGAATGGTTTGATAGCCTCTCTGCAAGAATAATTTCTGTAACTTTTCTAAAATTATAATTTACTTTGTTCAACAATTCCTCAACAGAAATATCATAATCTTAGCATCTACTTATAAAAGAATACTTTAACATTTGTCATTTTGCTTATTTTTACAAGCTTGAATTACTTGCTAACTTAAGGAATCTATAGCCAAAATAAGATGGTTAGCTCTTAAACTTAGAGTTATCATTTTTATCCAAAAACAAATATATCTCTGCCACAGAGTAATCATAGCTACAAAACTTTATAGTATGATTCATTTATTTTAGACACTTTTAATGCACACAGCACATTTAATGTTCTCAAATGTTGCTGTGGTGATAAAAAGCATAAACTGCCATTGTAAATGACATGACAGTATATAGAAGAATATAAAGACTCAAAAGAAATTGTTATAGCTAATAAAAATTAAATAAAGTTGCAGAATACAATAACTATACAATAAACTAATGTTTTATACACTAATACAAAAATTTGAAAGGAAAATAATATAAGAATCTTTATAATAGCATTAAAAATATAAAACTTAAGAAAAAATTTAGGATCAAACATGAATGGGGCCTCCTTTGCAGCCTTCTCTCAGCCTACTTCTGGGTTCCAGTGCCTTTGCTGATCACCTATCCTTTGGGACTAGCCAGGTTTGTCTGGGAGACAATAGGGTTCCTCACATCTTAATCCCTTCTGACAAATGCAAATTGGGCTATCTTCTTGGGTCTTTTTTCAGTCTCTTTCTGGGTCCCTGCAACATTGTTGATTGTTTGCCCCTAAGGGATAGTTAGCTCTGAGTCTGGACAGGAACAGAGAAACTCTAGTCCTAATTTTCTCCACCAATCTCAAATGGGACCTACTTTTCAGCATTCCCTCTGCCTTCTTCTGGGTTCCAGTGCCATTACTAAAATCCCCCTTCTTCCCATCAGCCCTCCTTTCCTCAAAGTCATTTTAATTTATATCAAAATATACTGTGAGCCACATTGCATATAAACAATTCAATAGATTACTTTCTTATACACCTGATACTCCAGAATTCCAAACCACTAACTGCAAAAATCAGTGGGGAACCTAAGAAAGACACCTATACTGGGGGATATGTAGAGATATTCTGGCAAATCTTCAAGTCCATCCAAATGCCTGAACCTTATAGATGAGGACCTAAAATCAACATATAATGGTTTAGCAACGGAAATCAAGGAGTCACTAGCCTGTAAAATTGAGAAATCTATAGATGAACAATTCAATCAACTCAAAAAAGAACTCTTTCAGAAGATGAGAGAACCCATACGAATGAAACTGAAGGGACTAAAACACATGTTAGTAAGCCATAATAATAGAATTATATAGGTAGAGAATTGTGTAGACAAACTTGAAGACAAATTATAAGCCAGCAGTGATAAAGATCAAAAAAGAAAGGAGAGACAAAAACCTGGAAGAAAATGTAAGGTACTTTATAAACAAAGACAAGAGAAATAATCTCTAAATTATAGGCATTCCAGAAGGGGAAGAAAACAGGCAAGGAAAAGAACAAGTAATAAGGGCAATAATAGCAGATAACTTCCCCACCCTTGGCAAAGAGTTTTCTCTACAAATCCAAGAGACAAAAAGAATGCCAAACAAATAGACCATAACAAAACAACACAAAGACATTTAGTAAGCCAAATGGCAAAAAACAAAGAGAGGAATTGACTCTTTAAAGCAGTAAGGGGAAAGAAAAAACTCAAATATAAAGAAAAAAAAAAGAACATAAGAATCTAACCAGATATTCCACTTGAAACAATCCAGGCAAGAAAAGAGTGGAATGACATGTTCAAACTACTTAAAAGGAACTTTCAACCTAAATTCCACTATCCAGCAAATTTCTCAGTTATATGGAAGGGAGGATTAAAATCATTCTTGGACAAAAATAACTCACAATGTTTGTGCTAATCAAGCCTACCCTAAGTTAAATACTCAGAGAGCAATTACACAAACCAAATCCCCAATTGTAACAATACTACACAACACAATGGCACAACAGCTCTTTCTGTTAAAAGTTTTCTCAAATGTCAATGGAATAAGCTCTCCCACAGAGTTTAGGCAGAGAGTTGGATCAGGAAACAAAACCCAGACATCTGCTGCCTGCAGAAAATACATTTAAAAGTTCAGGATAGACACAGATTCAAAGACAAATAATGGAAAACAATTATACAAGCCTCTGAAAAACAAATCCACCCTATCTGACCACAATTCCACAGTGTCAAAATTGACTGTAAAAAGAAGATGTGAAGAAAATCTAACACCTGGAGACTAAACAACATACTGCAACAGCTGGATCAAAGAGAACATATAAGAAGAAATGAAGATATTTCTTGAAACCAATGATAATGAAGAAACAAATTGCCAAAATCGATGGGACACAGCAAAAGTAGCAATTATGGGAAAACTTAACAATACAGGCCTTTATTAGGAAAGAAGAAAATGACCAAATCAACATCCTAAAGGGACACCTTAAACATCTGGAAAACCAACAGCAAAGGAATCCAAGCACAAGCAGAAGAAAATATATAATTAAAATTAGAGCACAAAAAAACAATATAGAAACAAAGAAAACAATGCAAAGACTTAATGAGACCAGGAGCTGATATTTTGGAAGAATCAATAAAATAGACAAAACACTGACAAAACTCACAAGGGGGAAAAGGGGAATACTCAAGAAAATAGAATTAGAAATAAAAGGTCAGAGATTGAAACAGAATTCCAAGAAATCCAAGAAATGATGAGAGCTTATTATGAACAACTCAGTTAAGCTAGAGAACCTAGAAACATGGACAGATTTCTGAAAAAGTATTATGTCCCAATAATTAATGAGGAGGAAGCGGAAAGCTTAAACAGGCCAATCACAAGAAATGAAATTGAAACAGTAATTTGGATACTCCTCTTGAACAAAAGTCCAAGACCATATGGGTTTACAGATGAATATTATCAAGTATTCAGAGAAGAATTACTACCATTGATCCTTAGACTCTCCAAAACATTGAAAAGACAGGAACCCTCTCTAATACTGTCTATGGAACTAATATCATGCTCATCCCCAAAGCTGACAAAGATACCACCAAGATAGAAAACTACTGACCAATCTCACTAACAAGTATGGATGCAAAAATATTTATGCAGCCATCTGAAGAGATGAAGTCATGAAAATTTCCTATACATGGATGTACATGGGAATCTATTATGCTGAGTGAAATTAGTCAGAGGGAGAGAGATAGACACAGAATAGTCTCACTCATCTGTGGTCTTTAAAAAAAGAGAAAGATATTTTTGCAATAATTCTCAGAGGCAAAAGACGGGAGGGCTGGAAGGTCCAGCTCATGGCATGAAACTCACCACAAAGAGTGATTAGTGCAGTTAGAGTAATAACTACACTGAGAACTATCATAACAATGCAAATGAATGAGGGTGTAGAAAGCCTGTATAGAGTACAGGTGGGGGGTGGGAGTTGGAAGGAGGGAGATTTGGGACATTGATGGTGGGAATGTTGCACTGGTGAAGGGGTGTGCTCTTTATATGACTGAAACCCAACTACAATCATATTTGTAATCAAGGTGTTTAAATAAAAATATTAATTAAAACATTATAACTCAAAAAATCTTAGCAAACCAAATCCAACACATCAAAAAGGTTATACATTATGACTAAGTGGATTTCTTCCCAGGGATGCAAGGATGTTTCAACTTATGCAAATCAACATCATACACATCATCAATAAAAGGAAGAATAAAAAGCACACGACCATATCAATTGATACAGAAAAAATCCAACACCCATTCATGATGAAAACCCTCAGCAAAATAGGCATGAATGGAACCTTCCTCAACAGATATCTATTTAAAAAAAAAGCCCTTAGCCACCATTCTTCTTTTTTTGTTTGTTTGTTTTAGTTTCTGTTTTTGGGTCACACCCGGCAGTGCTCAGGGTTTACTCCTGGCTCTACACTCAGAAATCGCTCCTGGCAGACTCAGGGGACCATATAGGATGCTGGGATTCGAACCACCATCCTTCTGTATGCAATGCAAATGTCCTATCTCCATGCTATCTCTCCAGCCCCAGACATTATTCTTAATGGCGAAAAATTGAAAGCAATTCCACTAAGGTCTGGCATGCGACAAGGATTTCCACTTATTCAACATGGTATTAGAAGTCCTAGCAATAGCAATCAGACAAGAGAAGGAAATCAAAGGAATTCAAATAGGAAAAAAGGATATCAGAATATCTCTATTTGTAGGTAACATGCTGATATATATTGAAGACCCACAGGAAAGCTTCTAGAAACAATAAACTGATATACTAAAGTGGTTGGCTACGGGGCCCGGGAGATAGCATGGAGGTAAGGCGTTTACCTTTCATGCAAAAGGTCATCGGTTCGAATCCCGGTGCCCCATATGGTCCCCCGTGCCTGCCAGGAGCAATTTCTGAGCATGGAGCCAGGAGTAACCCCTGAGCGCTGCCGGGTGTGACCCAAAAACCAAAAAAAAAAAAAAAAGTGGTTGGCTAAAAAGTCAATACCCAAAAGACAGTTGAATTCCTTTATAAAAAGAATGACTCAGAGGACAAAGAGATCAGAGACCATCACATTTAACATAGGGTCCAATACTATCAAGTAACTAGAAATCAACTTAAGAAGAGAGGTAATATCTCTGTAAAGAAAACTTCAAAACACTTCAGAAAGAAATTGAAGAAGAACTAAGGAAATTTCCATGCTCATGGTTTGGAAAAATGAATATAATCAAAATGACCATTTTACCTGAAATGTTAAATATATTCAATGCAATTTCTATTCAAATTCAAATTTCTTCAAGAACTTAGGACATCATTTATAAATTTTGTGTGGAACCATAAAAGACCTGGTATAGTCAAATCAATACTGAAAAACAGGAAACTGAGAGACATCACATTACCTAATTTGAAGCTCTACTACAAAGCCATAGTGATCAAAACAGCATGGTATTGAAACAAACCAGATTTTCAGATCAATGGATCAGAATAGAATATCCAGTGATAAACACCAGAGCATATGATCAACTAATGTTTGACAAAGGAGCCAAGTGAAATGGAACAAAGACAGTCTCTTCAAAAAATGGTGTTGGAACAGTTGGAAACTATGTGTAAGAAATTGAAGATTGATACATATCTCACACTTTACACAAAAGTCAATTCAAGATGGATTAAAGATCTTGATTAGATCTGAATCCATAAAGTTCAGTGAGGACAACATAGGCGAATACTGCTAGACTTGGACCTCAAAAAATATCTTCGATAAGATGCCAATGACAAGAATTATAGCATCAAACTTAAATACACAGGACTACAACAAACTAAAAATGTTTCTGTGAGGCAAAAGAAACACGAACTAAAATTAGAAGGTGAATAGCTGATTTGGAGATATTTTTTTACTCAACACATTAGAGAAAAATGTTAATTTTAGAATATACAAAGCACTCACAAAGGCTAACTCCACAAAACTGAAAAACCTCATCAAAAATTGTTAGAGGTGGTGAACAGGTACTTCTCTGAGGAGGACCAACAGATGGTCAACAGACACATGAAAAAAAATGTTCATCATCAATAATCCTTAGAGAAATCCAAATCAAGACAACAATGATATATCATCTTATTTCAGTGAGGATGGAACATAAAAATACTGAGAACAATCTTTGTTGGCAAGGATGTGGTGAAAAGGAACTCTCATCCATTGCTGGTGGGAATGCTGCCTGATCTAGCCCCTATGAACATAGTTTGTAGGGTTCTCTCTAAATTCAAAACTGAGCTTCCATATAACCCAGAAATCCCACTTTGGGAATATATCCTCAGACAGAAAAACATTCATCCAGAAGAATGTATGCATACCACTATTTATTGCAGCACTCAGTACAATAGCTAATCAACCTAGATGCCCAACAACAGATGAGTGGATCAGGAAGATATGGTACATATATACAATGGAATACTACATAGCTATAAGGAGTTATGCCACCATGCAATTTGCAACAATATGGATGGAACTTGAAGATATTATGCTAAATGAAGTAAGCCAGAAAAAGAAGAATAAATACAAAATGACAACACTTATATGTGGTATTTAGAATAACTGCACGAAGCAACGTGATGATCTAATTGGTAGTTGTCCTGAAACCATTAGCCCCAGAATAAGGTGAAGAAAAGAAGCAACTGAGTGAAAGAAGAGAAACAAAAAACCCTTATTCCTTTCTATACTTCAAAGAGACATTCAGCAATGGATACAGCTATTTATAATGAGCAGGTGTCCAATTATATACTGTTTATTATAATGTTCCAATATTTTTTTTGGTTTTTGGACCACACCCGGTGACGTTCAGGGGTTACTCCTGACTATTTGCTCAGAAGTCGCTCCTGGCAGGCACAGGGGACCATATGGGGAACCAGGGGATCGAACCGTGGTCTGTCCTAGGTTAGCGCAGACAAGGCAGGCACCTTACCTCCAGCACCACCGCCCGGCCCCCTATGTTCCAATATTTTTATCCACAGATACAGAATGCATTTGGAAGGCATGGACTCCCACTACAATGCTCACTATAAGGAGTTTTAATGTTTTAATTTTATTGTGTCTATAATAATTCCTTGATCTTTCTGCCCACAGTAAACTTGTAGATATAGGTTGGTCTCCCTAGTTCCACTTTGCAATGCTATACTATATTAGACTCAGAAGACAGTGCTCATTAATAAAAAGTCATGACAAAAATTTAATCTATTTATTTTGTACTTGATTATGTCTGCTAATATAATCTAATGTTTATGTCCATAGATAGTGATGGAATATGCAACTGCATGCCATAAACTCCTGCTACAGAGCTCATTCATTGACTATGTTATTGTAATCTGTTTTCAATTTTAGGTAGATAACCATTATACCATAATGCTCATGATTTTAGTTTGCTTTTAGGAAAGAAAACAAAATGCTCAAGACTCTCTACAAGCGGTCCTAAACTGTTTAAACAGGAGGCCAATTCACTGTTTCTCAGACTGTTGGAGGGCCAGACTATAGTAAAAGCAAAACTATGAACAAATTCCTATGCACATTGCATATGTCTTATTTTAAAGTGAAGAAACAAAATGGGAACAAATACAATATGTGGCCCACGGCCATAGTTTGAGGACCACTGAGACTATTCTTCTTGATGTAGACTCCTCTTACAGTGCTCATTACCTATCATTTGAAGTTTACCTCACCATTGATGATTGGCCTAGAAAATGGAAAACCTTTCCATCTGAATTGCTGGCTTTACATTTTTTAAGTGTTCTTACCCATTCCATTCGAGTCAGTTTCAACTGAAGCCCATGGATTAATCTTCAGTGCCTCTCTATGAGTATGCATGAGAGCATGTGCTGGCCAACTCAATGTCTGCTTAATGTCCATCTGTAAAATACATAATGTCTATGTCGTATATTGTTCTTCCTCCTGTTATATATAACCCCTGCTTTTCCTCCTTACCACTTTATAAATCCTTTTCTAGCCCATCACCCTCTCACCCCAGATCTAGTATTTCCCCACATTTAGCCCTTTTAACCCTCAGTTCTTTTTTTTTAAATAAATTTTTATTGTGATCGAAGTGTTTTACAAGTCTTTCACAGAGTTATTTATGGTACATAGTGACAATGAATGAAGGGCATTTCCACCACCAGTATTGTCCTCCCTCCACCCCTGTTCCCAGCATGTATCCTATATCTCCCTCCTTTACCCCCCAGAATACTAGTGTAACTGGCCTCCACTTTACAGCATGCTATACATTGGGTATCTATTCTGTTGTCATTGACTTTGGGTTTGGTGTTCATGTCTGATCATTTTTATTTTCACTGTATGTTCATATGACTGGTCCTGACATCATTTTTCCCCCTTCAATTTATGAGGCTGAATGATTCAAGGTCTGTGATTCTGTTGGAGATAAAAAGGATAACGAAAAGAGAAGAAAAAAATTGGTAGAAACTACTAAAAAAAGAAAAAGAGAGAAAGAAAAGAAAAATGCACCCAGCCAAAAACAAAAAAAGAACACCAAATAATATCCACACGAGTGAAAAAGAAAGAAAAAAGTGAAAGAAAAATGAGAAGGAAAATAATATTTAAAATATTAAAAACAGGGGGCCGGGCGGTGGCGCTGGAGGTAAGGTGCCTGTGCTAACCTAGGATGGACCATGGTTCGATTCCCCGGTTCCCCATATGGTCCCCCGTGCCTGCCAGGAGCGACTTCTGAGCGAATAGCCAGGAGTAACCCCTGAGCGTCACCGGGTGTGGCCCAAAAACCAAAAAAAAAAAAAAAAAAAATTTAAAAACAGACAAAACAAAGCAAGAGAAAGGACTGCTGGAGTGGCAGGGTCTGGTGTTACCCCCACATTTTTTTTTTCATAGGCACAGTAAGTATTGGGGAATAAAGAGAATTCCTGTGGCCTAAGCGGTTCAGGGTTTTTCCCCTTTTGCAGCATACTTTCATGGGAACAACCACTGGCTCCATATATACTCATTACCATATCCCAAAGTTTTTTGTTTGTTTGTTTGTTTTTGTTTGTTTTTTTGTGATGGCAGGAAACTTTTCTCTCAGTTGTGGGAACCCTCAGTTCTTAACTCCTCATGAACCGGAACATTTTCCCCACCCCCAGTCAGCTGCCAATCAGCTCCCAAAGCAAAAAAGACAGATTCTCGACTGCCTTGCCTTTTCCTGAGAAGAATCTGCCACAATCACTCTGCTGATTTGCTATCAGTGGCCTCTTTTTCCCCATTTCCCTTCACTATGGACAGTTGCTTGCTACTAGATTCAGTTTCTGAGAAGCCCCCAACTTGAGGACGTTTCCTGCTATGTGACTGCTGGGAGCCATTTTCAGATTCCAAAAGACCATGTCTCAGGCTGAAGCTGTGCTCCAGATTTTGTCACCACCCCTAGACTATTTCAGAAGACTGAAAGAGGCATGTACATCTTCGAGTATTTTTCAAACCTATTTCCTTAATAGGTATAATTCTTATTGTCTATTTTCTCATGTAGTGGAAGTTTTCCCCATTTCTTTTTTCTTTTTTTGAATCTATTTAGTAGGACATTCTAGTAGCTAAGTCCCTCTTGTGCTCCAAGTTCATGTTAGAACCAGAATATTGGAATTGTTTGGTTTATTAATTTTTACTCCCATATATATCAGTAGTACCATGTGACATTGTTCCTTTTGGCATAGGTACATTAAATTGGGGGAGTCTTATGTGTGGAAACAGGCTCTTATCTAATAGGGATAGGAACTAACACATGCATTTTATATTGCAGTGGGGCCTTATACCTGAATAGTTATTTTTACTGGTGAATAATGATTGTATTATTATTTTGCCTACTTTTAAAAAATAATATCTTTATTTAAGCACCTTGATTATAACATGATTGTTTTTTGTTTTTTGTTTTTGGGCCACACCCAGTGACGCTCAGGGGTTACTCCTGGCTATGCGCTCAGAAGTTGCTCCTGGCAGGCACAGGGGACCATATGGGAACCGGGGGATCGAACCGTGGTCCGTCCTAGCTCAGGCAAGGCAGCAGGCACCTTACCTCCAGCGCCACCACCCGGCTCCCGATTATAACATGATTGTGATTAGTTTTCAGTCATGTAAAGAACACCCCCCTTTACCAGTGCAACATCCCCACCACCAATGTCCAAATCTCCCTCTACCCCCACCCCACCCTCACCTGTGCTCTAGACAGGCTTTCCAGTTCCCTCATTCATTCACATGGTTATGATAGTTAATATTTGACTAGGCTTAGACCCCAGAAGATCAGACATTGACTATTCACGCCTGAACCTTGGATACCATGTATGGAACCAACATGGTGTTCTACACCAGTACTAGGAATAGGTCTTCTTCCAGGGATGGCCCGGATGCTGCTTTGGCATGGACTTGATCCAGATTTGGTTCTTATGACACCCTGATGACTTGGTAACAGCAGCAACATGCTTTCAGGGCAGGGCTCTCTGCATTGCCACCTAATGGTGAGATGAAACCAGAACACACTCCATGTCACCCTGACTTTGACATAGGATCTATACAAAAGCCAAGATCTCTAACTACAGAAACCTGACAGTGACAATCATGATTGTGAAGAACTTTTACGAGACCATAGAGAAAGACTTTGGGATTAGTCAAGTTAGTCATATGCCTGGCGCCTATACTATAGTTGGTCTTATAGTAAGGTCTCCCTGTTTTTAGGCCAAAGATTTTTTCTTTATATTTCCCTCTTATTTTGCTGTGTCTATGTAAAAGCAAAAACAAAAACAAAACAAAACAAATAAACAAAAAAAAAACCTGACACACAACCTTTTTTTTAATCGGATTTTTTAATCTCTTATCTTGTAAACTGGGGCTTCTGCTTTTTCATAGAACTTTGGAACATGGATTACTTTATTTTACCACATATTCGTGCATTTTTCCTGTAAAACTAAAAAGAAAAGATCAAAGAAAGGCTGAAGGCCAGGGGCCATGTGGCCTCGGATGCATTGTGGGGAAATTAATAAGGACAGCACTAAATATCCAAACAAAAACAAATTATCATAGAATCAAGTGACCTAAACATAAACAATCTAAACTTAAAGGGGCTTGTTATACTGGCTATCCAGGAGGACAGGGTGGTGGGAATAGAATGCACTCTGGGGCCACTAGTGGAGGGAGGTTGAAACTGGTGGTGGAAAAGGCCCTGACTCATTGTATATCTGAAATTCAGCTATGAATGATTCTGTTGATGACATATGTTTCAATAAAATAAAATTTAAAAAGAATAAATTTAGTCAAGATGTGTACATTGAAAACTGAGGCATTAATGAAATAAACCGAAGACATAAAATATGTGTTTATATATCAATATTAATATTTAATTAATCAAATACTACTAAATATTGCTACTAAACAAAAAATCTATATTCAATGTAATCCTTACCTAAATTCCAAAGTAGTTTTTCACAAAACAGGACAAATAATTCTTTAGGGGTAGGGTCATGGGGACCATGCTCTTCAGTGTTCAGGGCTTACTTCTGGCTTTTAACTAGGGGTCATTCATGGCTGGCTCTGGGAGCCAGGTGGGATGCCAGGGATTGAATCCATTTCAATCCATTGAAGGAAAACTCTTTATTCACTATATATTCTCTTCCTGCTTCAGTAAATATAATTCTAAATGCTTTTGGAAGCGCAAAAGAGCCTGAATAGGCAAGTCAATCTTGACTAATGATGAGTAACTATTTTTCTAAATATCAATTAATACAAAATGACAATAATCAAGAGTCTAATGATGTCACAAACAGACAGATAATTATATATTAATAAAATATATAGAGAAATAGAAATTAGCCTGTGAAAACATAGCTAATTATTTTATGATAAAGGAGTCATAATATACAGTGAGGAATGACAGACTTGTTAATAAATAGTTGGGGAAAAGGCAGGTGTTAAATAAAAATGAATTAACTATACTTCTATATTACACCACAAACAAAATATTAAGTCTAACAGATTAAAATTGAATGTAGTACCTAAAACTATAAAATTCCTACAGGAGATATGAAGCTAACATTGGTCTTATGTAAAATAAATCCCCATGGTTTATGAGATCACTCCAGGCACCATATTTCTAACCTTCAGATGGATGGGTCTAATGAAAGTAAGGTAGCTGTGCTCCAAGCCAGGGAGCAGAGAGTCATGGAGTCCATTTGCTTTTTAGCTCTTGGTAACTCTGCCTGAGCACGCCACAGTCAAAACTGATTCTTTCTTTGTTAAACCAATATTCATTCACAAGGAGAGGGAAGGTCAAGTGGTCCAGGTAGGCTTTTACATATCAAAGAATAAGTTTCAAGGAAAGAGAAAGTTAGAGGAACATCTTTATTTTGGATTAATAACTGGGTGTCAGCTTACAGTCTTGGTGAGGGTTTTATTTTTTATTTGATTCCTAAATCAATTAAATAAACAACAAAAAAGTAAGTGGGACCATATCAAAGTTAAAAATTCTGCATTACAAAGGAAAATAATAAAATGAAAGGACAACCTAAAGAATGGGAGGTTAAAGCATTTACAAAAACACATATCTGATAAGGGATTGATATTCAATATACATAAAGAATTCAATAACAATGGAATAAGTATAATTCAATAGCAAAAATAAAAGATGGGCAAGAAGTCTGAATAGATATTTTTCTAAAAACGACATACTGATGACCTTAAATACATGACAAAATGCTTATCACCACTAATCACTGGGAAGTGGAAATCAAAACCACAATGAGAAATCATCATTATAATGACTTATCAAAAAAGAACCCCATAAAGTCACCTGAGGCTCTCTATGAGTGATCCCTAAATCAAAGCCAGAGTGAGCCCTGAACACCTTCAGATGTGGTCTGAAAAAAATGGAATTATCATATAATAAATCAGTTAAACTTCTAGTTATTTGCATAAGGGAAATGAAACAAAAACTTGAAAAAATATATGCATCCTATGTTCATTGAAACATTATCATAGCCAACATATCACAACCTCTTATATGTAAATAGTTTGAACAGAGATGAAACTTTATTGTATAGATCTATAAGTATATATGTATATATAATGCAATATATTCAACCATAGGCATAAATATTTAGAAAACATGATTAAACTTTGAGGGCAGTAATCTAAGTGAAACAAATCAGACAAATATTATGGGATCTCACTTATTTGTGGAATCTAAATTTTAGTCACCAAAATTGAACTCAATTTGAGAATACATAATTAGTTGATAGAGGTGGAGAATGGTTGTGGATGAAATGAGTGATGGTTATCAAAACTTCCAGTTATAAAATAAGTAAGTCACAGAACTGTGAGAAGCATGGTGACCAGTGTTAATATTTTGGTATTGCATATTTGAAACTTTCTGACTCTATATCTTTGAAACTCTCATTATAAGAAAAATAGTAAAGGGAGTAGATCTATAGTATAGTGGGAAGGTCTTTGCCTTGCATACTGCCAATACTGTTTGATCTCCAACTCCCTATAGGGGCCCCGGAGTCCCTTTAAGAGTTATCCCTGATCTAAATGCCAAATGTAAACCCTGACCAACACCACATGTGGCTCCAAACGAACAAAATCATGTTATTGTGTTTGATGACAACTAAGTAGACATATTGTAATCATTTTACAGTGTTTCCGGGTATCAAACACTATTATGTACATAAATACAATATGTTATGTCAATTATGTTTCAATAAAATTAATTTAAAAAGAGATGCTGTGAGATAGGGGGCATATTATCTGTTTTCTTTCTCAAGTTTGAAAATTTACAAATAGACTTTATATGCTAAGCTCAAAGCTATAATATGATAAGTGATAGAAGGGACTATGAATGCAGCCAGTTAGGCTCCTGAGGCTTTCTTCTCTCTTTTTTATATCTTTATTTAAACACCTTGATTGTAGTTGGGTTTCAGTCATGTAAAGAACTTCACTGGTGCAACATTTCCACCACCAATGTCCCAAATCGCCCTCCTCCCCACACCAACCCCACCTATACTCTAGATAGGCTTTCCACTTCCCTCATTCATTCACATTGTTATGATAGTTATTTCTCTAACTGCACTCACCAGTCTTTGTGGTGAGTTCATTTTTGTGAGCTGGACCTTCCGGCCCTCCTCTCTCTGTCTCTGATTATTGCAAAAATGTCTTTTATTTTTCTTAAAACCCATAGATGAGTGAGACTATTCTATGTCTATCTCCCTCTGACTTATTTCACTCAGCATAATAGATTCCATGTACATCCATGTATAGGAAAATTTCATGACTTCATTTCTCCTGGTAGCTGCATAATATTCTATTGTTTTATATGTACCACAGTTTCTTTAGCCATTCATCTGTTGAAGGGCATCTTGGTTGTTTCCAGAGTCTGGCTATTGTAAATTGTGTAGCAATGAATTATAGGGCTGGGGAAAGGATTTTTGTATTGTATTCTTGTGTTCCTAGAGTATATCCCAACAGTACTCTTAGTATGACTAATTTCAGAAGTGACATTTCTCTCATAGACACCTAAAAAGTGTGTGCAATCTCCTTCCTTTTTTATTTTTAGTGGAATGGGTTTTAATAAAAAACACTTATTTTTAGTATAGTTGTTGTTAAAAGCCAACAGAAAGCACAGAATATTTTTCATAAATGTTATTTCAGTATTCAACTCTAGTGAAAAATATCAATCACATTCCTCCTGCTTTAAACTATTTTCAACTATTTATTTTTTTACTCATCTTTTAACTAAACAGATGACATCTAAATTGTGCAGAAAGAATTTTCTTAGCACAGATTTTTCAGTGAGATTCAAAGTAATGTTTAAAGAAATTGTGATACTTGGTAAGAAATCATGAATCATTTGCTAATAATGAAATAAAGATCCCATCAGAAAACTCCTCCAGTACTGTCAGAGTTCAGAATATTCATTTTCAGCTTACTTACTAGCCTAACAGGTGCTGGAGTTGATTGTTGAAAAGAAGGATACATATCTGAATAGTATTGCAATTATGTATAGAAATTTTTAATTTTTCTTTAGACATTAAGATATGAATCACTTTATTGGATGATGTCTATCCACAAACTTAGTCCAATTACTTAAAAAGACAGCTGATCTCATGCATTATTTTAAAATATCTGATAGGACAAAAATAATCAGACTTACCTTGTATTTAACAAAGAGAAATTTTGTTTTACTTCTATACTTTCTCTTAAGAAAACTCATTAATCTAGCAGTTGACTTCTGTCTATTAATTATTTGTCTTATGTAAAACCTTGTGAGGTTGGTAGAAACATAGGAATAATAACATAACAATTCCCAGTAGCTGTGTTCTTGTTTTATTTAGTTGTTTGAGCAGTATGCTAATGACAGGAAGAAAACATACATATAAAATATTGTAAGCATCAGGGCTTGGTAGGAGAGAGTAAATTTGACTTCTGACCATGAAATCTTATTCTGTGGTTGCCTTCTTAATGGCATCTCTTGAGGCCAGTGGCTTTGAATTCTCCCAATTGTGTGGGGTCACTCTGGCAGCACTGACCAAGTAGAAAATATTCAGCCAGAGAATACAATAGTAGAAGCCACCCTTTAGGTGTCCAGCCTTCTATATCATGCAATTGACTCCCAGACTCCCCACTAAGATGTCACTGTTTGACCAGTTTGCTTTAAAACAGCTTAATTAGCTGAAAGGAAAGCTATGTCTGAGCATGTTTGTGAGAAAAAACAAAAAGGTCCCTCCTTTCAGAAAACTCATGCTCTATCTTGTCGGAAATCTTTGGTTCTGAAACAAAACAACATTCCTTTCATACATAATCAAGTCCCTGACAACAAAATTTCCCTGGATCATTAAATAACTGGTTTGAAGATTTTCCATTTGGGTATTTGGGTTCTCAATATATATATCTGAGTCTAGTAGGACCTCTACACAATTGTCCATGGCATTGCTACAGGGATTCTTGCCTGGAGCATATTTTTTTTCTTACCCAGTAAGACCTAATAATGCCTTTACTTCATAAAAATCATCTAGATTTTCTAATCAAAATTTATTAAACTTTAATATATTGTCAGTAATATCAGTGTAATTTAATTTCTGATATAAAATAAACTCATACCACTTGATTAATTTGCTTTTTATTATAATTTTTAAAAATTGTTAAAAGAAACTCAAATATCTCATTTCCAGGATAAAATAGGAAGAAAACATTTTCCAGGAGAAAATAGGAAGAAAACCTTTGTCATATTACTCAAAAATATTTTCAATTCAACATGCACCTCATATGAATGCATGTGAATTTGACAACTGCTTTCTTTGTACTTGGGAAGTATACTTAGGACCCATATTAAATTTCTAACTTCAAGAGCAAATTCTCTGAGAGTGAATCATCTTTGGGCATAGATTTCTGTGACAAATTTTATCCAAGAGAACCAGGAAGTGTGTGTATTCATTTATAAAACAAATTGACATAATTGTTTTAATTTTGATGGAATCTATTGTAGTAGCTAACAATAAATTCATGTAAAGCTTCCTAAAGGAAGTCCCAATGAATGCTAATCTTTAGAGAAAAGGGGGATGCATTTTTCTTCTCTGTTTCATTTAAGAATGCTAGCTCCTTCCTCCCTTCCTTCTTTCCTTCCTCCCTCCTTCCTCCGATCCTCCTCCCTCCCTCCCTCACTTCCTCCCTCTCCCTTCCTTCTTTTCTCCCTCCATCCTTTCCTTCTTTCTTCCTTCCATCCTCCCTTCCTCCCTACTTCTCATCCTCCCTTTCTCCCTTCGTTCCTTTCTTCTTCCCTCCCTCCTTCCTTTTTCCTTCCTTCCTCTCTTCCTTCTCTCTTCCTTCCTTCCTCTCTTCTTTCCTTTCCCTTCCTCCTTTCTTCCTACCTCCCTTCCTTCCTCTCCCTTACCACCTTTTATTGCTCTTGTCTTTCCCCTTTTAATAAGTTACAGAAGAAACCATATCAATCTAAAAAATATCCATTAAGCAAATAAATACTTTCAGCAATTTACCACTGCTATTCATCTACTTTCTTTCCACAATCTCTCCTCATCACAATAGTAATTATCAAATTAATTCAAAAATTCAAACAATTCTAATTTTATGCCAAACATTTTTTCAGGAAATTTTCTTTTTTCTAAGGTATTAAAACATCAAATTCCATTCTAAGTGTGTGTGTGTGTGTGTGTGTGTGTGTGTGTTTGTGTGTGTGCTTAACCAGTAATCTAGAATAACTTTTAGTAGTGTGTTTATGTGTGGATTTGGTGTGTGTGTGTGTGTGTGTGTGTTTTGCTAGTCTAACTCAAGAAAAATTTAAATTGCAGTTTTTGTAAACAATCCTAAGAGGAGGAATGACACCTTTTATAATGTGGCATTGAATTTTAAACTGGAACCCTATTTCCATTTTCTTTTTACAAGGATGCCTAAATTAGGGAAAAAAATGTCTATAATTAGCAATATAAATCTTTCACCAGTTTCAGGAGGTCACTAGATGAACTGATGCAGACTTCAGACACATCTGCTCATTTGGCACCCCTTTCTCTCCTGAGCCTTCTCATTGGCTCCAGCTAATCAGATGCAAGGCCTCCTGGAAGCGATTTGGGAACCACGTAGCATAGCTCAACTCCAAGCAATCTCCTGGGCGCTGGGCCCAGCGGCATGTCACCTTTAAGAGTTCACTAGACAGAATAGTACAGCCAAAACCTGCAGCAGCTAGGGGTGGGCCACTAGGAATACCACTGCAGAGCTCTGAAGAGCTCAAACCAAGAAGGTTGGCAGGCAGCCCTCTGAAAGAAGCTGCTATTTTCAAAAAAGGAGTTTCTGTCCACAAGGTGGCATTATTGGAGTTAATTCAGGAAGTGATTGTCATTGGCATTAGTATGAGTGAGTTAGTGTGGTGGTAGAACATGCCAATCAAGAAAACACCTTCTTATGAAGTGATTCAAACTAATAAAATTGTTTCTGCAACATGTATAAACAACACTGAGAAGAATGGACCAATGATGTAGCAATAGCCATTGACTAGTATGCTGTCAGGCAAAAGGCCAAAGGCCAACTGCCTTGAACTGAAGTGCCAATGAATTAATAATAGACTCTGTACTGTCACAAACTCACTGTTAGAAAAATAATTGGGATTTTCAGCTTTTGTAATGGCTAACAAACAGTAGGATGCTTGTCCCAGGTTTCAGGCTGATCATAGGCTGCATTTTTTTTTAATTTCTGGGCCATATCAGCAATGTTCAAGGGTTACTCCTGACTCTAAGCTCAGGGGTCATTCCTGGCAGTACTCAGGGACCAAATGAGACACCGAGAATTGAACTTGGGTCTGCCACATGCAAGACAAACACCCTACCCACTGTGCTTTTACTCTGGCCCCTGAGACTGAAATTTTGAAATAGAAAGTGACTATAAAATATTGTCAGTAAAAAAAAAAAGAGGAAGAGGCAATAGATGCTGTTTTTGCATAAATGCAAGAGTAAGACACAGAATGAATTCATGTGCACTATAGTCTAGATTCACCACAGTTTTCTTTTTCTTTCTTTCTTTTTTTTTTTTTTGGTTTTTTGGGCCACACCCAGTGGCGCTCAGGGGTTTCTCCTGGCTATTCGCTCAGAAGTCGCTCCTGGCAGGCACGGGGGACCATATGGGGAACCGGGGGATCAAACCGCGGTCCGACCTAGGTTAGCGCAGGCACCTTACCTCCAGCGTCACCGCCCGGCCCCCACACCACAGTTTTCTTGAATCATGATCTTTTCACCTTATCTGTAAGAATGTCTGATTAGGTCAAGAATCTCATTGATTAGATAGATATTAAATTTGAGTATATTGATGTAGTAAATAATTCCCACTTTCACTTCTTTCTGAGTTTTTGGGCCATACCTCGTAGTGCTCAGGGCTTATTCCTGGCTCTGCAATCAGGTATCACTCGTGGTAGGCTTGGGGACACTATGTTGGGTGCTGCAAATTGAACCCAGGCTGGCGTGTGCAAGTTCCTGCTGCAATATTGCTGTACTATTGCTCTGGTGGCTTCACATTGATCATGTTCTGTAAAGTTAACAAAACCCTATATATCATCTTGTTTTAGAATTTGTGCAATTTATGCAGTTTTCGTTTGCTTGTTTGTTTGTTTGCTGAGCCACACCCATCAGTGCTCATGGTTTAATCCTGGCTCTGCATTCAGGGATCACTCATGCCAGTATTTGGTTGCCTTATGGAGTGGTGAGGATCAAACCAAGGTAAACAATGAGCAAGGCAAGTGTCTTGTCCCTGGTACTGTTTCTCCAACACCAGTTACCTTGAATGTAAAGGTATTTATGCCTCTTTCATAGAGCTGCTTAGTTTTAACTGAAATTCTTCACTTAATATGGGGCCCTCTGAGGGGAAGAACCAATTGGAGCCACACTTAATCAAACATTACATTTTGGAATGAGACTAGAAATAATACTTGAGAGTGGAGAAAGACAGAAGTTTCCTACCTTGCTACCCAATCCACACTGAGGGCCTCAGAGCAGGAAGCATCCCTCACTGAGCACCTAAAAAGGACATCTTTCTGCCTTGACATCATTCAAGAAGAGGAGAAAAGAAAGAGGGAGAACACTATTTTTTTCAAGCGTCTTCATATTTTCTTTAAGTAATAATATTTAAAACAAAGAAATATTTCAAATCCTCTACTTAATATTTAAATTAAACATTCCACTTAAATATTTATTTAATATTAAATATTTTATATTAACTATTAATTCTATTAAATATGTTATTTAAAGCTTTATTATTTACAAAGTAATTCATAGTTAAACTTTAGACATATTTCAGCACCAATTCCACCACCATTGTCAAACTTACTCCTATAGCATGTCCAGAATCCTCCGTCCCAGTCTGTCGATAATAACAGGAACCTTTTTAAGTTTGATTATTAAAGCTTGGGTCTCATGATTTTATTGTTGTTGACTCCATGGTTTATATATTTAATTCTGTTCTTTCTTACCACCACCAATGTACTTGAGCCCTCTTGACCCCTGTACCCTGTTATTTCATATTTGTCTTTCTTCTCTTCCACTCAACTTCTTTCTTTTTTACTATACTCTGGGGTCAAGAGTGTTCTTGACAACCCACTTTTACTTATTTTATTATTTCTTTATTTTGGGCTATACCCAGTGATACTCAGTGGTTACTCCTGGCTATGCTCCTGGCTTGGGTGACTATGGGATGCTGGGGGATCGAACTGACGTTTGTCCTAGGTTAGAGTTTGCAAGGCAAACGCCTTACAGCTTGCAGCACATGGGTCAGCTGAGCCATCAATTCAGTCCCAACAACTCAGTTTTAAACCATTGCATTCCTTTATGTAGTTATTCTAAATATCATATATAAGTAATACCATTTTGTATTTATTCTTCTTTTGGCTTAATTCATTTGACATAATATCTTCCAGTTTCATCCATGCTACATCAAATTACATGATTATACCATTCATTATAACTATGTAGTATTCCATTTTTATATATGTACCCCATCTTCAAGATCCACTCATCTATTGTTGAACATCTAGGTTGATTCCAACTCTTATTGTACTGAGTGCTGTGGTGAATAGTGCTATGCATATGCCCTTTTCTATCCCAAGGAGAGGCACTCAAAAATGAATTTGCTGGGTCATACAGCAACTTGATTCTGGATATACTGAGAACCCTCCATACTATTTCACCACATACCCAACAACACAGAATGTTTTCTATTTTTTGATCTATGCCACCATCCATCCTCATTGGTGTAAGAGAATATCTAATTGCTATCTTAATTTGGATTTCCCTAGTGATAAGTGATGATGAGCATTTTTTTAATGTGAGCGCTGACCATCTGTTGACCTTCAGAGAGATGTATTTTCATTTTATCTCCCCAATTTTTGATTAAGTTGTTAGATTTTGGGGGTCAATCTTTTTGAGTACTTTGTATATCCTAAATATCAATCCTTTATCTGATGTGTTGAGTGAAAATAATTTTTCCACTCAATTGTCTTTTAGTTTTAGCTTGTGTTTCTTTTGCCATAAAGAAAGTTTTAATTTGATATAGTCCTATTTGTTGAGATTTGAGTCTTTTGAGGGGTCTTTACCATTAGCATACTATTACTGAAGACTCCTTGGAATTTAAGTCATGAAACATTATGCCTATGTTTTCCTCGATGTATATAATAAATTTGAGTCTGAGCTCAAGGTCTTTGATCCACTTTGAGTTGACTTTTGTGTAAGGTGTGAGATATGGATCCATCTTTAATTTCATACATATGGTTATTCAATTGTCACAGTACCATTTGTTGAAGATGCTGTTTAATTCCATTCCATGTTCTTAGCTTCTCTGTGAAAAATTAGTTGACTTGTAGTTGGGGATGGGGGGTTATCATTGAATATTCTATTTTGACTCATTGGTCTGAAAATCTGCCATTGTTCTAATACTGTACTGTTTTAAACACTATGGCTTTGTAGTTAGGCAATAAAATGAGAATCCCATTTTCTTGTTTTTTCAGAATAGATTTGGCAACCTGGGGTCTTTTACAATTCCACAGAAACTTTATAATTTAACAAACTTAAATTTATAATCTTTAAATCCTTGAAGAATGTTGTATGAATTTGTATGAGGATTGCATTGAATATGCTCAATAGTTTAGGTAAGATATTTTTATAAGATTGATTCTTCCAATTAAAGTGTTTTGAAGTTATTATTTTTTGTTTTGTTTTGTTTTGCTTTGTTTTTGGGTCACACCCTGCAGTACTCAGGGGTTACTCCTGGCTTTACGCTCAGAAATTGCTCCTGGCAGGCTCAGGGGACCATTTGGGATGCTGAGATTCGAACCACTGTCTTTCTGTTTGGAAGGCAAATGCCTTACCTCCATGCTATCTCTCCAGCCCCATGTTTTGAAGTTTTTGTGATATAAGTCTCTCATCTTTTTCATTAATTTGATGTTCAGGTACTTTATGGGTTTTAGCACTGTTTTAAATGGGACAGACTCTTTGATCTCTTTCTCTTCTCACTCATTATTTGTATAAAAGAAACTGATTTTTTTTAATATTGACTACCACTTTGTGTAAAGCCTGAATTCCACATTGCTGAATTGGTTCATTGTTTCTAGAAACTTTTTTGTGAACTCTTTAGATTCTTCAATGTACATCATCATGTCATCTGCAAATAGATATATACTTGATTTCATCTTTTCCAATTTGGATCTCTTTGATTTCCTTCTCTTACTTGAATGCTATTGCTAATAATTCTAATACTATGTTGAAGAATGGATACACTGGAAATTCTTGTCCTGTGCCTGAGCTCAGTGATAATATTTTCAGTTTTTCACCATTAAGATTTATATTGGCTGGAACTGGAGCAATAACACAGTGGATAGGTTTTTGCCTTGCATATGGCCAAACCCTAGTTATTGCTTTTGCTGTGTCCCATAAATATTTGGTAATTTGTTTCTTTATTATCATTTGTCTCAGGAAATTTTTTAATTGTCCCTTTATTTTCTCTATGATCCAGCTCTTATTAAGCAGAATATTGCTCAGTACCCAGGTGTTAGAGATTTTCCACATTTGCTTTATCATCAATCTCTATCTCTGTGACACTGTGATCTGATCAAATGTTTGGTATGATTCTTATGTCTGTGAATTTTTGTGAGTTAAACTTATGTCCTAAAATGCAATCGATAATAGACACTAGGTGTGTACTAGTGAGAATATATATTGAGCTTTATGAGGATGAAAGGTCCTGTATAAATCTATTAGTCCCAGTTTTTCTAGTTTCTCATTTAGGGCTTTGTGTCCTTATTTATATTCTGCCTAGTGGATCTATAAAGTGGTGAGAGTGGCATGTTGAAATCTCCCATTACAATCATCCATGTGTTTCTCTAGGTTTGTGAGAAAAAGCCTTACAAACTTTATTGGACCAACATTTGGTGAATATGTTTATTAGAGTTAGTGCTACTTGGTCTATTTGTTCTACTGATCAATAAGTAGTGTCCATCCTTATCTCTACTTTCCTGATGTTGAATGTAATTTGGTCTGATGGAAATATGATGTTTCCAGCTTTTATTTTATTCCAGTGGCTTGCATAATAGTTTTACATTCTTTTATTCTGAGACTATACCTATCCTGAGACTTTAGATATGTTTCCTGTAAGTAGAAAATAGATGGGTTTTTGTTTCTTGATCCAACCCTCCACTCTACGCCTTTTGATGGGAAAATTTAGTCCATTGACATCTAAGGAAATTATTGACAGAAAGATTTGTTATTTCATTTTGCTGTGTGCAGTTATTACTTCTATAATTGATTATTTAGTTTATATACGTGATTTTTCAGTCATTAATTTAGAATTGTTTTGAATGCAAATGTTTCCACTTATTTTCTGTCTGAGAATGTTTTTATCCCTACAATAAAAATTAGAGTTTTGCTGGGAAGTGAAACCTAGGTTAAAATGTATTTTATTCAGTATTTGAATAGACCATTCCATTTTTTTTTCATGCCTGTACTTTCATAAGGGAGATGTGGTGGAATTTGTATATTATTTCTTTTATATTTTCCCTTGCTTCATTACTACTTAAAGAAGTCCATCTCCTATGACTTTTCCCAGTTTGATTACTATATGTTTTGATGTTGTTTTGTTTGAGTCTATTTTGTTTGGTACTCTGAACTCTTTTGGTGCATCTACCTCTTTCTAGAGAGAGGGAATGTTCTCTTCTGTTATCTCCTCCTCTAGTTGTTCTGTCCCTTTTTCTATTTCCTCACCTTCTGGTATTCCTATAATTTAGAGATTAATCCTCTTATCTTTGTTCATTTCTTATATTTTTTCTTTTTGGGGGTCTTCCGGTAGAAACCAGAAAGCTTGATAGACAAATTCTAAAAGAGCTGTAACACTCTTTTTTTATTCTTTTTTCCTTTTTTTTTGACTTCCTTATTAATGCTGGCTTGTAATTTGCCTTCAGGTTCATCTATATGATTCTCTTCCTATGTGATTTTGCTACTAGGCCTGCTAGTGTCTTCTATAGCTCCTTCAGGCCCATTTGTATAGATTCTTCTCAACTTCTGAAAGTTTTTCTTTGAGTGTGTTGACTTTCTCATCTATTGTTTGCTTAATTTCACTGCTAGTGCTTCTTGATTTCTGTTGCCAATGCATTGAGTTCTGATTTTAGATCTTCATCAACAAGCTCAAGTGTTTTGATGAGCTTGTATATTTGTTTAAATTTTTCTCCTCTCTACAACTGCAGTTGAGCTCCTTAGGTTTCCACTATCCTTTTGTGGGCATATTGTGGGTGATAATTGTGAAGTTTCAGGTTCCCTTTACTTGAAAAGTGATCTGTTGAATTATTTATACCATATAGCAACAAATAATAGATCTGCATTTAGGTTATTTTTCTAACCATGCAGAGCTATTTGAGTAGGCTAAGAAAACAGTCATTTACTCTGTTGAGTAGACTGAGTTTTGATGTTTTCTAAGAGATAGAAGTTCTATGGTCTACTCAGAGGGATGACAGATGTCAGAACTGGAAACTTTTTGTTCCAAGAACTTGGGGAGAGGGTAGTGAACCAACTAAAGGGACTGGGGTTCCATGTTGGTAGACTGAAGCATGAGAATGCTTCAGCTCCCCCATATTTTTCTAGTTTATTTAATACTTCTTCCATCTCCTCTTATTTTCACCTCTCCAAAAGCATAACCAAATATAACTATCAAAATTCTATTTCAATACATTACTTTTTATGACTTCTAGTAATGTACGCCAAAGCCATAACATTTACCTGCTGTTATTTTTCTGATAAATATTAAAGAAAGAAAAAAAAACGAGAATTGTAGAGGAAAAGGTATCAGGTGCTGAAACCAGAAAATTAATTATTGATATTTTTGGATGTTGCTTTTACTATGACTTACTGACATATTTACATATATTTAAGGGCTATCTACCCCCAAATGAAAGTTAGAAAACTTAAATTTTCAGTTTTATTGAGTTAAATCAAACACTGGATAATTTTAAGTTATTCAGTATAATTACTTACCTTAAAGATAACTGAGGAAACTCAACTTGATCCCAGAATACAAACATGTAAAACTTCAAAATTACAGGGCTGGAGAAATAGTACAGTTTGTAAGATGTATGTCGCATGGCCCCCAATGTGAGTTTGTGCACCACCAGGAGTGATCCTTGTGTAAAGATCCAGTAGTATACCTTAATCAATGCAGGTGTGACTCCAAAAAAGAAACGAGAAAGAGAACATGTAATATTTTATACACGTATATAACAAATTAAGTCAGTTTATACTGTTAAAGCTGTTTGAAAACATAGTTTAACTCGCTATACGTTTTTTAATTTATGTCATTATTTAAATGTATTCCTACCCATATTTTCATTGGTAAAGTCTTTTGAGGGAGGCACGCAAAGAGATGCTCAGGGATTTATCCTAGTGAGCATGAGAACATATAGGGTGGCAGAAATTGAACCTGGGTCTATGTGCAAGGAAAGCACCATACAGCCTATATTATTGCTCTGGCTACTCATTGGTAAAGTCTTAACTCTAGGAAATATGTAGTTACACACTGAAAAGATATACTGAATATTTTCAAAACATCTCAGATTAAGATCCATAATATTGCTTCTTTAATTTACTAAGGATAAATTCTAGAATAAAAATTTTAATAAGTCTGTCCTATTGATTATGCATATAAAATATGTGTAATAGACTGAACTGAAAAAGTAAACAGGTAAATGCAAAGCACAAGATCATAATAGTGTAAGGCAAACTATATTGTGTTGATATTTTTCTTTGATATTATTCCTAGTAATACACTTTCGTGTATACACAAATATTTAATACAACCAAATCACATCAAATTCTTTTTTCAGGGAGAGGGTTGGGTCATACCCGGCAGTGCTCAGGGGTTACTCCTGGCTCTATGCTCAGAAATCGCCCCTGGAAGGCACTGGGGACTATGTGGGATGCCGGGATTCGAACCACCATCCTTCTGTATGAAAGGCAAACGCCTTACCTCCATGCTATCTCTCTGGCACCTCTAATTCTTATTTTATTGCCCTTACTACAGTTTTTACTTCAAATGAAATTCTCCAAATTTCTTAAGCTTTATTTTTGGTTTTGGATCATACCCAGAACTGCTTTACACAGGTTTCCTGGCTTTTCACACATGAATCATTCCTGGCATGCTCATAGTCTGACCATATGGGATTCCAGGAATTGAACCTTGGTCATGTGCAATGCAAGCGCTATAGTGTCTGTGCTATTATCCCAGCTCCTTCAAGCATTTTGGTACCTCTGATGCAACCCTACTACTTAAAACAAGGATAGAAACTTTGTTCAGTTGATTAAGCTAAGAAATGAAGAGACATTCAAAACCATGATTGAGGTTGTGGAATGAATGACTCAGAATGTGGGTAGCAGGATGAGGTATGTTGTGGAAGAGATGCTCTACTGGCAAAATCCAGTTCATCTCTTTGTAGTCTTAGGAAGTTGTGCATTCTCCACCCTAAGACCACCTTGGCTGAGATTAGAAAGGGATTAAAGTTAAGAGGCTCAGTTTTCATAACTTCTCTTATGGTTATAGTATCATTCTTGTCCTTTCCAACAATGTCCCAGGTAGAAGGCAGCATTTTCTAGAACTTGTAGACTGGAGTTGTCTAGAGCTTTAAAGAGAGAAAAAGTCTCAATCTGAATTTCAATTTTTGTGTTCTGTGACTGCACGGGTTTCCCAATTTCCCAATTTCGCAGCATGGAACCAGGAACTGAACCAAGAAGGTATCAGGAGATTCATCTTCATTCTTTAGACACATGTTCTTGCTTTTCTGAACTGTCAGGAAAATAGAGAGATGCACTTATCTTGAGAGTGTCATACATGTGACACTTGATGAAGCAAAAGTCTAAAGGAGATAAAGAATCTAGTAGAATAGAAAAGAAAGCTACCAAAGGAAATTGCAAAGTATCATTTTCTCCCATCCCAAGATATATTAAGTCTTCAGTGTGCATAAGGCTTAAGGCCTAATATCAGACACAAACACAAAGAGGAAGCAACTCCTTTGTAGAGTGAGATGACACTAGCTGTGCTGAAACGACCTTGACAATAGCTTTGTATTTTACATGGAAGAAGGGGAGGAAGATGAATCATCTACAATCTTCCTTGTCTTTAGCCAAAAGGGAATCTTTGATCTCATGCTATAGAAAGGTAAAAAAATAAATTGGATCAAGGATAACCTGGATCACAGAAAACCAGTAGGTCCATAACGCTTAAGCAGATGCCCCAAATAGATCGTTTTTATGAAAATCTTCCTTTCACATGAGTGTAACTTCACAATAAGGCACGATTTTTAGTCAAAATGCTTGTCCACTGTGCTGCTGACAGCTGCCCAGTGGGATAGGATCATATAACAGCACTGCAGGCATTCAAGGGACATCGGTTCTCGACCCTTGTGTCAACCTCTAGAGTTCCCAGGGTCAGGTCAGCATCCTAAGGACGCCTGTGGTCTCTTTCTGGGATACCTCTGAGATATCCCACAGGCCAGGGCATTCTTTGCCAAAAGCATTCCCAGCCCTATTTTGTGACTTGCTTTGTGGAGCTATACTGTGGAACATGAAAACAAAAATGACCAGGGAGGAACTGTTGGGCAGAGATTGTCAAGTCATCCAAAAGCCTGAAAAAAGCAACCTCCTCTCCTATATGGCTTTGATGGGATTTACGGGCTCATGCTGGAGGAGTTGGAGAAAAAGGGTGCCCCTTTATGCAACCTTTAATGTATGAGCCACACATAATATACATTTGTATTATGAGTTCTTATTTTCCCACCATTAGACAAATGCTGGGTTATGATCTATAATGAATATGCAAGCTAACACATTTACTCTATACTTTCTTAGAGTCAGGTAAAAGATGTGCTTTAAGCAGCAGAGTAAGTTAGAGAAAGACCATTCAACCCTAAAGGCTATCAGAATTCCTTGCAATGGAACTCTGCACTTTTCTGTTAGGAAACTACCCCAAAATTCCAGTCTCTTATTTTCAGTGTCTTTTCCTGGCCTGAGGTTAAGGAGAGGTTATGGGGAATTGTGAAGGGGTAAGTGATGTGACAGTTGCCACTTTGCTTAAAAGGAAAGAATCCAGAGAAAATTTTAAATGTATGTCTCTAGAGAATACAAATCTCCAGGACAAGTTTTATGATACTACTATTATTAAACATGTACTCTACTTAAAAGGCAGAAAAGTGAAATGCATATTTAACACCTTTAAATTTAAATTTATATGGAAAAGTAGGAAAGAAAGTAACTTTTTAAATAAGTGGTAAAGCTTATATTATTGTATAATATGCTTGTGTAGAACATGTTAATTTCAGAACTGGATAGAAATCAAACCAAAACACTTTGAGACATAGAGATGGAAACTTTTAAGAGTCTATTATGCTCAAAATTTTCTTTTCAGAATGTATATATTTCAGATTTATATATATAATACACTATATTAATAATCATATAATATATATCATATAAATATGTAATATATTATAAAATAAATATTATATATAATAATTATATATAATTACTATAAATAATCATCATTTCTAATAAGTGGTATACATATGACTCTTCTCTTAAAGAGATTTATTTGTATAAGGTGAAAATTAGAATAGATTATTTTTAGTAGAGACAATGCTTTTGTTCTTATGGGGGAATGGGTTTTGCTAGTTTACTCACCAGAAGCCCTATGGGAATTCATATGTTAACCCTACCTCTGAAGGGATAAAAAGCATTCTTGCCTTCAATACCCCAAAGCTAATTTCATTGTCTCGTCTAAAATTTTGGAACAAACAATTTAAAGAACACTTTTAAAAATTAAATGGAGGACCCAGAGAGACATCTCAAAAGGCTGGATCATTGATTTGCATTTAGAAGACCCAGGTCCCATCTCCACACCTCATAGTTCCAAAACATCACTAGGAGTCAGCCCCCAAGCTCCAGATTTGGAGTAGCTTTTAAGCACTGCCAGATGTGGTTCAAAAATCAAAGACAAAATACAACAGTTGTACGATCACTACGTAGTAAACTAGACAAAGAGGGGACCACTTATACTAGTAGCCTCGGGGGGAGAGCTAAGGATGGGGCATATGAGATGCTGCTGGGGATGGGGGTTGGAGGGAAGACAACTTTGGTGATGGGAATTCCTCTGATTCAATGTTACTATGCACCTAAAAAGTTACTGTGAAAGATATGTAATCCACTTTGGTCGAAATAAAAACTATTTAATAAAAAAAGAAAAAAAATTAAAGACAAAATAAATTATAATAAAATTAAATCACTACAACTAAAATATTTCTTCCCTTTATGTACATTGCTACATTGTTTATAGCTGAGACTAGAAACAGTATAAGTATTCATACACATAATGCATAGACATGCATATACAAATACACAAATGCATAGGTATACTGTTTATTCATAAAAGAATATATTGCTATCTGTGACATGGATGAGCTTATGCTAACTGAAGGAACTATCACATAAAACTATATAAGGTTCAAGAAAAATGTAAAACCTTAGAGAACAGAGTAGTGGTTATCCGAGTGGGAGTAGTAGGAAATGGGGAAAAGTTTGGAAGTTATGAACTTCTTGGGGCTGGTGCTATAATGCAGTGGGTCTAAAGTTTGCCTTGCATATGGTTGCTCTAGGATTGATCCTGCCTTCCTATGTGTTATCTTGAGCCCAACTGATCCCTAAGTGCAGAACCCAGAGTAAACACTGATAACCTCTGGGTGTGGCACAAAAAACTAATGAATCAATAAAAGTTGCAAACTTGGGGCCCGGGAGATAGCATGGAGGTAAGGCGTTTGCCTTTCATGCAAAAGGTCATCGGTTCGAATCCCGGTGCCCCATATGGTCCCCCGTGCCTGCCAGGAGTGATTTCTGAGCATGGAGCCAGGAGTAACCCCTGAGCACTGCCGGGTGTGACCCAAAAACCAAAAAAAAAAAAAGTTGCAAACTTCCTTATAATTTAATAAAGTTCTCACAATGTAAATTACTTCAGGACAATTAAAATGGATACTATCACATATTTAAAAGTTTCTTCAAAAGGTATATGATAAAAACTCTCATACAAAGATATTGTAGGGTGAGTGGAGAGGTATTGGAAAGTTAACACATGAGATGGGGCACATGATAGCACCACATATGCTCTATTAAATAGAGTCAGGAGTAAGTAGAGAGTAGAGTAAGATCTTTGAGCACAGAGCCAAGGAGTAAGCTATAAGTATAACCAGGTATGGCCCCAAATTTACATTTTTTGAAGGAGTAGAAAATTTAAAACTAGAAAAAGAATAGAAGGAATAAAGAAATAGTACAAGAGTAAGGCTACTTCCCTTACATGTAGCCAACCTCTGTTCAATCCCAGGCACTGCCAAGTGTAGTCCCTGAACACAGA
>PVKC010005565.1:0-32923 GCA_004027635.1 Crocidura indochinensis | reverse complement strand
GAAGGAAGGAAGGAAGGAAGGAAGGAAGGAAGGAAGGAAGGAAGGAAGGAAGGAAGGAAGGAAGGAAGGAAGGAAGGAAGGAAGGAAGGAGAAAAGCATGGGGTCAGGGGACTTCCAGCCTCAGGGACTGAGTGCTGACTGTCTTCTAGGTGCCATCTTTATTGTTCAGCTTCAATCCACATGGAGGGTGGGGAGGGCAGAAATAGTTAACAAATAGAAGTCACTATCCAATGCTAATCAAGTCTAGGTGGGTTTTACATCTCAAAAGAAATGGCTGATGGGAAGGGGAAGCTAGGACAAAGTCTGTTTTGGGAAAAGCAGGCTGTGAGTTCTGTATTTAGCTACACTGACCAAGTTCTTTGGTATGAAAGTTCCAGAGCAAGGAGATATATGAAGGAAGTATATTATGTTGTTAACCAGTTAGAAAAAAACACACCAGTGGAAAGAGAAGTATCCAAACATGAACAATTTCCCCATTTCATATAACATAGATTTTGTAGTAACCCAATATTCTGTGCTTCCTGTATAATGTTTCTTAGAATTTGACTGGCCAGAACTTAGAAGTTTCTTTGCATACATTTTTTTATTTGCCAAGTACCAGAAGTTTTAACAAGAACAAGTCATTAAAAAGTGTTTTTTATATTCCAGAGACATTTCTAGAACTTTTGAAACAAATTAATGCCCTTAATTTTCCTGAAGCAATTTTATGTGGCCAATTCTCCCCCTCTAGAGAAAAGGAAAGTAAGCACAGAAGAACTGTTTCATCACAGATTCAGGACAGAGCTGTGGGCTGGAAGCATATGCTCTACCACTGAGCTACAATCCTCTGTCCTGACCTATGAGTTTAAATCTAGAAAGTCAAACTGAATCTCAAGTCCTTCACCTTCCAAGCTTTAAGTCAGTCCCACAGTATGCCAATGTGATGCCAATGTGTATTGACAGCCTAAGTCTCTGCAGATAGAAGAGGTAGAGGAAAAGCTGTGTTGGACCCATTCACATTGAAATTTCACCAACCTTCCAGGAAGGCCAAAACATTTTCCTTCACATCTATAAATCAACCTAGAGTCTCATCTAGATGACAGAGAAACAAAAGAAGAGAAGAAAACAGATATGGGGTAAGAGTCTGACAGGGGTTGGAATGCAGGACAACATCTCAGGCATCCTGAATTCATTCCATTCCATTCAAATAGAATGTTCTCGAAACTAATGACCCCTCTACTTCAGTCTTTTGTCCATGCTTATATGTTAATGATTACCCACCATGATGATAAAAATATTTCAAAATCGTTGGACTGGCAGCACGAAGTGGGAAATCTTTTCCTGTTTAATTTTCTAGAACAATGATATTTGACCAGGGTGAGTTTGTAATTGTTGGTAAATTCACAAAAGCACAGACAGTCTGAGTGTTTTTTTTCTTCAAGACATTGTTTATCCACTGGCAGACATTAGTAGCATAAACATTTTGGAGTGGTTACTGAGCCACAGACAGAAAGGTACAGTCCCTGCCTTCCAGGAGCTCACAGTCTGGTAAGCAATCGTGTGTCATTGATATCGGCATAGCAAGGATGACAATGAGGTTCAAGGGCCTCTAATAGAATGGAAGGGAAAGCATGATTACTCAGAAAATTTCAGGGGTGAAGTGTCATGTCTGATGAATAAGAGTCTGAGGCCAGAAAGAGATTGGGGGAGGCGGGAAGGACAAGGGAAAAACATTCCTATTAGAAGGAGTGGTGAATGGAATGGAAGGACATGATAAATTCATGTTCTAACAAGGTCATTTTTTTCAATGCGTATTTATTATTTTCTAAGAGTTTTTGTGGGTGGAAGTCTGAATGTGTCTGAACTGGGTTTTCTGTGTCAAGATCTTCTGCAGGGCTTCTCAAAATCTGTTGGCCAGTGGTAGGGACTGATTTTAAGACTTGATCAGAAAAGAGTTTTCATGAAAGCCCTGGTAAGCTGCTGTTCTGGGTCCATAGTTCTGAGTTTGGGCTGAAGGGTCTTGTTAGTTGCTTGCCATGTGACCCCCATAATCATTGCAGCTTGCTTCCTGAAAGCCAGTAATGAGAGTCTGAAGTAGTTTACAGTTTTATGCCGTTTAATACAGAAAGGACAGTGCTTCTGCATGCTGTAATCACAGAGGAGACCTCTCTTGCAAGGACAGACCACATTCCAGGATAGACACTGCAAGGAAAAGTAAACTGAGAGAAAGATGAGGCCCAAAGGGGTAACTGTCTTGGAATCCACGTGTTCCACACACCAATCTTGGAATGGTACAAATGGCATTTGAAAGTTCCTATTCCTGATCAGAATTTCCTTTTCATTCCTTTTTAAGAACAGTTAGTAATGCTTCACGATTGATGATAAGGAAAATTAAAAAATATATATATACATGTACATATACATATATAGGTAACTTTCTGCCCCTCCATTGTAAAATACCTTCCCAACTGAGAAATATGAAAGAAAATCCTGGTAGTAGTTGGAACAGCAAAACTATCATATATTTTTCTTCTGTCTTCTCTGTCCATACAGGGAATCTGTTATCATGCTTATAGCTATAATGCCAGCCCCTTCCTCATATCACAGTGCTACCAGTTCCCAGTCCCACATTTCTTTCAGTGTCTAATTTCCCCCTCATCTGATTCCCATTATTAGATTATGTTGTCATAGAACCTCTTCTTTCCAACAACTAGAATTTGTAGCTTTCCTAAATGCTTAAGGGCATATTTACTCCCCTTTTAAACCTCTTAAAATTCCAAAATGAATGCTAAAATACCCATTACATGAATGTCACCAAGTTCCTAGTGAGATATATTTATTCTGGCTCTTCAAGGGCACAGCATTAAAAAGACAGCATATTTGGGCAATTTATTATAACTGGGTTATACTAATAGACTTCATTGTCATTCTTGGCACAGACTTTGGGATACTATTTTGTATTTATTTGGTTATATGTGAAGGAATTGACCCTTCACACACACACACACACACACACACACACACACACACACACACACACACACACACACAGACACACCACACCGGGCATCCCAACCTCAGGACATTATGATATGAGCTAAGCGTGGCTGGCAAGAAGGAGAGCAGAGAGTATTTTAGAAATAAAGAAAAATTTGTGTCTCTCTCTGATCACGATAACCAGAAATGGAAAAGAACACAGAACCAAAAATAGTAGCACCATTTACTCTGACAGCATAGGAAAGTAGCAGCTTCTGCTTGTGAGTTTTAGGATCTCGAACAAACAACACCTCTGTAACTTCTTTTACGCATCTGTCAAATTGCAAGGATGATATAGATGCAAATATATTTCCCCAAACAGAGTCCAGAATTAGTACAATTTGGAGCCCTATTTGTATCGCTCTTAATTTTCCCGAAAGAAAGACCCAAAATAGTCAAGGAGTGTACCCGCCAAATAGCAGGCAGAGACTGCCATGGGTTTTAATAAAACTCTATTTATAGTCAGAAATCTGGAGCCACATTACAATTGTCTGTTAGATCAAAGAAATACTAGATTATTGTACGTCCTATTTAAACTATAACTTGACAGAATATTGTAACAGAAGTGGAGAGTCTCAGAGAATAATCTTTAGATATTTTTATGCTTCAGAATCCAAAAAGAGGGGCCAGAGCTAAAGTACAGTGGTAGGGCATTTGCCTTGCATGTGACCAACCCAGGACGAAACTGAGTTTGATCCCTGTATCTCATATAGTCCCCTGAGCCTGCCAGGAGCTATTTCTGAGTGCAGAGCCAGGAATAACCTCCCCCCACCCCACCCCGCGCCGTCGGGTGTGGCCCAGAAACCAAACCAAAACAAAACAAAACAAAAAACAAAATCCAAAAGGATATATAGTTCCCCTTCACCACAGCTTCTATGTGATTCTCATACCCACAAGAACCTAGATCATTTGTCCTCAGAGTTTTCCACAGAGATTTTCTTCTTTGCACAAGAGAAAATAAGTCACTTGCTCATGAGTTTGAGGGAGTTCCCAAGAGCACCTTTTATAATTAGAAAATCCCATTTAAAATCATCGTATTTGTCTTGAAATACGTGGTATGAACTTTGTATTCTAAGCTGTAGTATATATTTTGAGATTTTATTAATTGTTTTATTTATTTATTGCAGTACCAGGACATATATACTCAACTGCTAAAACACTTACCTGTCCTTGTTTTTGTTTGCTTGTTTGTTTGGGGTTTTTTTTTTTTTTTTGGCCACACCTGGTGGCACTGAGGGATTACTTCTGGCTCTGCACTCAGAATTTACTCCCAGAAGGCTCAGGGGACCATATGGGATGATGGGGATCAAACCCAGGTGGGGTATGTGAGGTAAATACCCTATCTGCTGTACTATCACGCCGGCTTCCTGTGCTTGGTTTTTACATCAAAAACTTTCTAATTAATTATTGTCATTTATATGTACCTTCTAGAAGTTGTGCTATGGGTTACCACTGGTATATGGCAGTGGGCTCTCAGTGGAAGGAAGAGTGTACAGATTGCTAATAGTAAAATTTCTGGCTAAATGGAAATAGCCTAAGTGCCCATGACAGATGATTAGATTACAATTATGAAGTATATACACTCATTTGACTATAATTTAGCTATAAAAATGAAATCTTACCATTTACCAAAAAAATTGGTTAGGAGAGCCTAAAGATTTGGTCAAATAAGCCAGATATAAACAAATAAACATATATTTTACTCACATGTGATATATAGAAAAAACACATTGGTGAACTAACTGAAACAAAAATGAATGTTCATAAATGTTTTATTCATAAAACGTATTACTGGTTAAGAGAAGTTTAAGGGTGGGGAATGCGTTAATCAGGACAAAGGGCAGGCGGGGGACAACTCTATGGCAAAGAATAAAATAAGATTGTTGGTGATGAACTTAGCGAAGTAAACATTTATTTATTCTCAAGGATGCACACTTGAAACATATCATATTGGAATGCAAAGTTAGTTCAATTTTTAAAAAATAAAAGTAACATTTTGCTCAGAACGTTTTTAAATGAGAATATTAATATCATTCAGATTAATATCACTACCCTCAACTTCAAGTAGATATTCAACTTGACCCAACTCCACAGTGACTAATAATGTTTCTACTTCCAGAGTTCTCACTTTCCTCACAGTTGTTCTTCTTAGCAAATGAACCATTCTCACCAACACCCCAAAAAGAAATCCCATCAGGATTGTTTTTGCTTCCCTATATAGAACTCACCCCTCTGCCTCTCTCTGTATAACTCTTCACCCTCCTTCTTGTTATCTTGTACAGTACCTCTAAGACAAGGTCTATGCCTCCTATCATATCTTGCCTTCTCAAGGATTGAACCCTAATCGCTAGTATCTTTGGCCTTTCTTCTTGAATGGATTCTTCCAACTGGTTCCAACTGTGCTTCATATTTTTGAAAAAGTGGTCAAATAGCTAGTCCTCCTTCGGTGTCATCCCCTATGTATGTTAACTACCCTCTCCGGATTTCCATTTAGAAAATGGAATGGAACTTTTTTCCATTTGTTTTCCAAAAAATAATCCAAAGTTGTGTAAGTTTTTCATTTCCCAACAAAAATTCAAAGTTCCTGAGCCCCCTGTCCTCATTATCTCCTTCATGTGGAGAATGATTTTTGCTTTTATTAAAATAATACATGCACAAAATTTTAAAAGGTAAATTCTACTGAAAGCACCTATTGACAATGGCTCCTTCTGTCCCCTCTGTCAATGCAGGGGAACAGGTGGGTATGAAATATGAGGTTCTAACTCAAGGCTTTCCAATATTCCAGGCATGTGCTTGACCACTTGAATTATCTTCATGGTCCCAACACTTCCAAGTCTTTTAGCTTTTTGCTTTGACAACTTGCATTCATCTTTCTAAATGATACTCTTGGATTTTATATAACCAGACACTATTCCATGATCTACATCAGATTTTTGGCTCAATATTAGGCATGTGAGAAGCATCCATAGAGTTCACAATCACTCTGATTACACTAGTGTCATGAGATGTTCTGTTCAATGAATACACTATAATTTATAGAGTCGTTCTCTTGAGATGAGTCATCAGATCTGCTGCTAGGTTTGTGCTCTGACAAATAATGCTTCAAAATGCAATCATGAACATGCTTATACTTATATATGGGGGAATGGACACACTTTTCTTTACATTTCTAGATATGCTGTATCTAGGGGGTATGTGACCTATGTCATATTTTGCTTTTGTCTCTGTATGAAATCAAAGCGATTAATATCAAAAATCACTGGCTAGCTGTCAAATATGGGATTCTTACATGCTTTTTCAGATGTGTCCCTTTTGTGTATTGTTCAAGTCATTTTATACTCTAAAATCAAGAAATCATTCGTCCGTATTTTCTTCTAAATATTTTAGTTTTGTCATTCACTGGAAAATTCTTAAAGTCGCAATGTATTATTGAGTATCACATCACATCCCCTTCCCCAAAGTGTTCACCCAGCTTTTACTTCCATCACTCAATTGAAAGCACTCTGAAGAAGGTAATGAATAGTCTCCATATTGCTTAATCAAAATTCTCCTTTCCTGGGCTTATTTCATAATCACTTATAGCATCAGACACAGTAGATCACTCCCTCTTCTCATAAGACCATTTCTTCTTGCTGTCTGGGATTCCACCCTCTCCTCATGTTTCTTCTCTGCTTTTGGCAGCCCCTTCATAGTCTCTTCACCAAGTCTCCATTACCTGGCTGGCCTCTAAATGTTGGCATCCTGCTGAGATCCATTCTTGGTTCTCTTTTCTTTGCCCTGTTTTCCTAAGCAATCTCCTCTCATGGTTGTACCCTGCTGAGCCCTCAAATTGAATTGCGAAGTCTATACCTTCTCCAACTTCCACTTTCTATCCCTGTTCCATGTCTCCTTGACATTCCAACTTTTTGGATCTAAAACTGATTCTTTACTTCCTCCTGTCCTGATTTAGTAAAAGTCACCTCCGTCTACTTTCCATGTGACAAATAGTTATAATAGAGTCATCCTCAATATACTACTTTCTCCCTGGAGCTTAACAACCAACATCATTAGGCTTTCCTGACTCATTCAAAATGCTTCTAGAATCTGTTTGCTTCTCTCCATCTTCACTGCTGAGTGCTCATAGCTTGTCACCTGACCAAAATTGCATTTTCTAATTGTCCTCTATGTTATATTGGTCATAAGAGAACCAGCTTGGTATTATTAAAATGTCATTAGATCCATGTCATTACACTATACAAAATTTTTCAAAACATGGTGATTAAATAAAACATTTCGTTGTACTTCAGATGAAATCATAAGCCTTTGATGTAGCTTTGAAGATTCTTTCCATGAAATGGCACCAATCTCTCTCTCCAAAATTCAGTATAACTCAGATCAGAATAGAATTAGTTTAATCTCCTGGCTCTTCTCCAAATCGCAAGGTAAGTAGAAATGTCTATTTCTGACACATAATTTTATATCCCATTAAAGTCTCATACTAATTTACACTTTGCCTTATATAATTTTATATAATCTCAGTCAAATTTTGATTAGATGTTTGTCAACTCATTTACTGTAGTCTTCACTGGATTTGAATTCCTAGGAGTCAGACATCATGTCTGTATAATTCTCATGATTATTGCTATTGATCCTTATCCATACTGTTATTCTTCCCAATACACCTGAGCACAGTACCTTCCCCATATGAATTTCGTGCATCTGCACCAAAAACTGAGCACATAAAGGGAAATGAAGCCATTTCACTCATGAGAAGGTTGCACGGTGGTGTGCTGTTTCTGGCAGATGAGATTCAGGCTTCCCAGGGGAATAGAGGCTGTTCTATCGAAGTCTCTGGGCCTCCATCTAGTCCTCTCTGGAAGTCATCCCCTTTCCCTGTTATCTCTCTTGTTTTTGCCCTGTGCTCTCCAGCCCTGTGATTTCTATCGTCTTTAAAGAGGTGGGTAGCAAAGGGGAATAAAAGTTTCCCTACCATGCCTGTCCAACGTACGGGCTGCGCAGGCTGATTATTACTGTTACTTTAAAAGAGAAATGCAATTAGTGCATTAGTACTTAATTGTATAGTATGTCATTAAGAGCACAAAATCCATTCACCTAAGTTTATTCTCCTAGATGAATTGGACACAGTTAATGCCAAGCTTAGCGTTGGCTGCTCCAGCTTCTCTGGGCTGTTATTGCCCCCTGGTGGCGACATTTATTTAGACCAGCAAGGTTTGGAACTGATTTAAGCCAAGAATTAAAGGTTTTCCCTGGAGATTGTGGTAGTTATATCCATCCCAGAGAAACTAGAGATAAAATGGAAAGAACATTTCGTGACCATTCCCACTTGGGTCTTTTCTTTAAAGATGACAGACCTTTTATTCTCCATATCACAGAAAGTGGATTTTGTTCTCTCTTAAATATTGTCCAGAAAGATAATAACCAAAATATCATCTCTTCTCATCCCAGTTGTACCCAAGGGTCTCCTTTGATAGAATTTCTGTTCAATGCCCAGTCTAGTAGAAGATAGCACTTAGTGGGAGGGGACTTAAATGTTCAAGTAGCAAAATACTATCTATAAATGTACAAAATAATAGAAGCATTGCTGCTCATAGGCAGGCAAGTTTACATTTATTAATTGCATCCTAAGAAGTGTCACATGTGTACGTTTTCATGTTTTCAAATGCATTTTCACTCTATCAATCAGAAAGTTGACCATGAAATACAATTCAGTGATTCTCAGTTGGCAAGGAAAGGAATTTGGTGGGTGGTATTTCTAATTGATGGAGAGTACTTGGGCAGAGTTGAAATATGTGATGTGTGTCTTTGCTATATGTTTCTTCCAAATGATAGCTTACTGCATTTCTTTGGCCAGGGGGAATACTCAGCAAATCTTGGGATCTGTTCATTGCTTTGTGCTTGAAAATGGCTCCCAAGCTGATCGGAGTATCAATGTGGAAGCAAGGAATCACAATGGACTTGATCATATCAAGGCCTAACCTCCTGTACTATGTCTCTGGTTTCCATAAATTTAATGGAAGTGATCTAGTAAGATATGCTACTTGAAGTTATCCAGTAAGATAGACAAGTTGATCAATAAGTACCAGTTAATCAATAAGACTATTGATGAATGACCACTAGAAACCAAGTTTCCCCTTTTTTCCTATGGCACTGGGTTTGGAATCAGACAGCTCTGGTTCTGAATCTTGAATCTTGAACCCTTCCTTAATGGCAGTGATATCTGAGTAGGTAAGATTTCTAAGCTCAAATTTGTACTCTTACTCCACAAAACGGGTTTTATAATACTTATTCATAACACATTGTGAAGATTTTGTGTGATATTATATGTGAAATGCTTGGCCAAGCACTATATACATGTTGAGTAGTATGTTAATATCATTCCTTCTACTACTAAGATTATTTAAAGCTTTGTGAATGGAATTCAGGAGGAAAATATCAAAAATTCAAAGACAATTTTTTGCTAGAAATGCATTTATGCACTTAAAAATTACGTATATCATAGTTGCCAAGTACTATTTTCTTCCTGATACTCTCTTCTCCCTGAAGTAGGCATTAAGCTTAGATGGTTCCTAGATTCAATAGACCCTATTGTGCACTTTTTGGACTATTCATTTTAAATATGTGTAGGCAATGTGATTACAAGAGATGTGATGTGATCACAGTCATGGCTAGATTATATTATATGGTGAAGATGTGAAGGTATTTTCAGACACATTATGGTTCTATAACTGTGTTAAGCTATGCCCTTTAAATTCTATACTCTTGTAAACTAATGATAAATCTATTAATACACACAGATGTAAGATTACATAAGTTAGTTTTTATTTCATCAAATAGGTGATTCCTATGTAGACCTGACCAAATTAGGTAAGGCTCTGAAAGACCTGTGTAGGAGTTAAAAGAATGAGGAACACACAATTGCTCCTCATGGAGCCCTTAACAAGTAAGTCCCAGTGATTTCCACAGTGACAGGAAATGCATTCAACCAACATGAACTTAGAAAAATCTAGAGTCCCAGCTGAAACTCAAGATAATAATTTGAGAACTATTTGCACGTTTCCTAAACAGAACTGCCTAAGTTATGCCTGGACTCCTGATCCAGAAATGTTCTGAGATAATTAATATGTGTTTTCTAAATCATTCAATATAAGCATTTTTTACAAAGCTATAGAAACTAATACACTCCTCTGGGACTCCAAAAATTATTGTAACTGGGGTTTTAAATTTCCCAAAGAACTGGGAAAATAAAGCAAATATCAAGATTGTTTCAAGTGTTTATTTGCTTCTTTGACTCAACATTTTCTAAATATCAGAGAGGCTTATGCAGAGATTACTATTGTAATTTTTATATTGTTTTCCCAGTATATTTTCATTCCTCCATTTCTGAACTCTCTTGTTACTATTACTGCACACTGTATATATGTACTTCTGTACATATTCTAATGCCCCCACACTAAATTGCTATGCTTATAAATCAAGAAGCTTCTCAAGAGACTTATTTAGTAATAAATATCCTTAGCTACAGATGCACAGAATTACCATTTCTGTTATTCTTTTATGTATTCATATCCCCATCAGGATTGCTTTCCTTATGCCTGCAGGATTTCCATCAAAATTCTATAAATAAACTTGGTGATGGTGAATACTTTCAATTATTATTTATTAAAAAAAGTTTTCCTTTGCCTTTGGAAGACATTTTCACAGGGTATAAAATCAATTGGACACATTTTTCTTCCAGTGTTTGAAGATACTCAAGATGTAACAGGTTCTTTGCTTTCAAGATGTGTCATTTAATCACTGTTTTGAAGTAAATAATTATAATAAACTTTGGTATATTGGGGGGGGGTGAGAGCATGAAAAGGAGGTACAGAGCCTCATACCCCTGAAGAGTTACAGTCAGAGTCTTGAGTTGCAGTGTCTATGTTCCTTGTGTATTTTCTTGAATATTTAGATATGTGTTTTTTTTTCAGTTTTCATAATAGTCCTGACATTATTTTTCAAATATTTCTTGCATATCCCCCTTTCCCACTTTTCTCTATTGCCTTTTCTTCTGCAGTATCTAATTGACCATTGCAATAAACAAAATGTTTGTGTCCCCATAAAATTCTTGTGTTGAGAGCCAAACCCCCACAGTGATGGTCTTAGGAAGTGAAACTTAGGGAGGTGATTCAGTTGTGAAAGTGGGGTCCTCATGAATGGGATTCATACACAGATAACTCCTTCACTTCTTTCCACTTATTGGGGAGTTTGCAACCCAGAAGAGGACCCTGACCATACCCTAATTATGACACACACCTTTCACCTCCAGAGCTGTAAAAAGTAAGCATCTTACTTATGTACTTTTTTTAGCCACTTGAATACCCTAAATCCATCACTGACCCCATTCACTGTACTTTTTATTTTATATTTTTAGTTTTAAAAAGTTATTTTTAGTTTAATCACCATGACTAAAGGTTAATAATTAACCATTATTAAAAGTGAATGCACTTAAAAAAGGCTTAATGTCAATACCATACCTTCAACCAGAATTTCCTCTTCCCTCCACCATTATATAAGTGTCTTCCTCAACCTCAACCCTGCATGGTAAGTTCAATTTTATAGGCCAGTTTGGTTCTGTTGCTTTGACCATTGGTGATTCCCTTATTATGTTTCTTTAAATCCCATACATGATAAATATCACTCTTCTTCTGGAAATACCCCTTTCCTTCTGACTGAATTCTCTGTGTTTTTATAAAATTTCAGGCATCATAGTTTTCATCTCCAAAAGTTCAGTTTGGGTCTTTGAATATCATTCATGTCACTATTTAGCATGCGCCATATTGCCTCTAGCTCATTGAACATATGGAATATAGCAATAATACATTTTAATGTCCTTATCTGCTAATTTTAACATTTGTGTTAGTTTCTGGATCCGTTTTGGTTGGCTTATTTTTCTTATAATTGTGGGTTGTATTTTCCTGTTTCTTTGCATGCCTGGTAATATTCTTATTAGCTGACAATACCAGTTTTATCTTGCTGAGAACTTCGTAGTTTTGTGTTCCTATGAATTTTCCTGAACTTTGGAGGAATACTTTCATTACTTGTTCGTGATTTGGATCCTAATTTTGTGGCATGTTAGGTGGACCCTAGTGATATTTATGAATAGTCATCTTTCCCAACACCTGAGACAGTACTTTGACTTTCTAGAAGCCCTAATATAACTCTTCTAGTCTGACTAGTAATATTAGCCACCTAGAACACTGTGAATACCATTCCCTGTCTTCTTTCTCAACAATTTTTTCCAAGACTTTCCATCTTCTGTTGAGTTACTAAGGGACCCTGCCCTGTCCTGTTCTCTGGCTCTTCTCAGCTCTTCTGTGCACTTAACACTCAACAACTCCTTTCTCTCTGGACACCCAGCATCTTCTCACCGCTGGAGTCCAATGGAGTTCTTCTGAATCCCTCTTCCATTGTGTCATTTCTCAAGGTTTCTGAAGATTTTCATGAAACTCTTCATCTACATCTTTCAGCAATTGCAATCTTTCATTAGCTGGTAGTCAGTCGACAAATTAAGAACCATTGTTCTCGAATACAGGCAGGGAGTAGGGGAGAAAAGATATGGGGGCATTGGTGGTGTGAATGTTGCATTAATAAAGAAAATGTTGCATTAATAAAAAAATCTTTTTTTAATGATTGAAACCGAATGACAAACATGCTTGTAATCATGGTGCTTAAATAAAGATATATAAAGAAAAAAAGAACCATAGTTTTACACCTTTTGTTTGCTTTTTATTCTTTCCAGTGGGAGGTTTGATCTTCAAATGTTACTCCACCAGAACCAGAAGTCTGTTACCTGAGGTTAAAGGTGAGAGATGGGAGGCCTTATTTTACTAGCTATTTTCATGCTGTCTGGACAGGTGGAAACCACACATTTGAGATGTTTTCGTTACTCTTAAACTTATGTTGTCATTGTTTTTCCTTTTTACAATGCCAGGGATTGTACAGAAGGCTTCGCATAGATGCAAGGCAAGCCCATTGCTACTGAACTACCTGTGACCAGAAAAAGGATCATTTTTTCTCTTTCTTTTTATATAATAGATTGAGAAAAGAGGATGATGAGGTGCCCTTCTCTCTTCTCCTCTCAGCAGCTTTATTGTTTCGTTGATGGCAATGGTGGTGGTGGTGGTGGTGGTGGTGGTGGTAGTGGCGGTGGTGGTGGTGGTGGTGGTGGTAGTGGTAAGTAGTGTTGGATGGGGAGGAGGAGAGGTTGTTTTGTAACAGAATGGAAATAAAAGAATTTATTTCTTTGCTGAATTTATTTCAACACAAGCTAACAGCACAGAGAATAACAAGCTGGATAGTTCCCTCTAGCAGTTCGAGGTGCTATCACATCTGCTCTGAACATCTGAAAGAACACTTTCATTACACTGTGGATAAAGCCCTTTGAAAGTAAAATTCTTTCTCCTAGGTGAATAGCACTGCCAATATCACTGAGGATATCTGTCACTGTCGCCCCTTCCATGCATTACTGGTAAATAGCTGCCTTAATGAATAGGCAGTCAGGAACAAGAATAAACCCAGCAGGCAAATGGTAGGTGAGTCCACTATGGATAATTCTTCAATTGCTCATATAAGCCTTCTGATACTGTGCTACAGAAAACAGTAGGCTATTAGTTACAGAAAATTGTCAGGGGGAAAAAACCTTCTCACTGCAGCTGTTCTTGCTAGAGTCCATCACCAGGCAACACCCCCATCTTCATCATCACTACTGCCACTTCTTGTTAGTAAAATAAAATGTGTCCGTGGTAAATAAAGTGTTCTTGTTAAATACAGTATTCACCTAGGGTAAGGTGCTAGGTGCTAGGGTATGTGCTAGAGAAACTCTGCAAAGACACTAAGATGCAACTGGGTTCATGCAGGAGAGGTAGACAAGAGCATCGGGTGCCACTATATGGAAGAATATAAACACTTTTCTGAGGCTCAGACACCTCCAAAAAGCAATAGATAAAGCACAGATTAACTTAAGCAAGAACTAGATGCTTCTTCTCTCTTAGACTTCTTCACAGATCCTAAAGGCTGTGTCTGCACCGGATATTTTTGCTTCACATCCATTCTGCTTTATACATACATCTACCATCTCACATCCATCAGAAGCAACAGTCATTTACTCTCTGCCTCTCCCGATTGTTCAATATGATGCACCCACTTATTCCCACTGCTTCAATTTTCTTCCCAGTTTTATTTCTCTGCACGGGACTCTCCAATCTGATATCCACAGTGACCTGTTTGCTGAATCCTGCACTCCTGATGAATGACTCTAAGCTCCACACAAAGGGACTCACTGATTTTTTTTTTGTTTTGGTTTTTGGGTCACACCCGGCAGTGCTCAGGGGTTACTCCTGGCTCCAGGCTCAGAAATTGCTCCTGGCAGGCACGGGGGATCATATGGGGCACCGGGATTCGAACCGATGACCTTTTGCATGAAAGGCAAACGCCTTACCTCCATGCTATCTCCCGGGCCCCTACTCACTGATTTTTTTTTGTCTCTCCTGGAGGCTTTGTGCCAGGGACAGAGCCTAGTGCAAAGGAAGTGGCTCCATAAACAGGTGTTAAATGAAAAGAAGGGAAGGGAGCAAGCAAGCAGGAGAAACTAATGGCAGGAGAAACGAATAACGGCTGTTCAGAAGAAAATTGGCTTGCTTGAATGGCAGAAACAAAGGATGTTGTGTCATGAGGTAGAATTTAACCTGGAATGTGGCACACAGATGGATGGTCTATGAGAGTCTATGAGGACCCCTACTCTCAGTTGGGATCATTAGTACCCATCATCAGGAAGCTGATGAAGAAGGATTCATAATAATAAGGGGGTACAGAGGATCTGAGATAGTCACCTAAGCAAGGATTAGTCCAAGAAGTCCCTGGGAATATACAGCTTCAATCATAATCTTCCCATGGTACCTCATGTTCACTTAGATTGACATGGCCTTTTGGATTGATTTTAAAGGGGTTTTGTTTTGGGGAGGGTTTTAGAAGGCAGGATGAAGCCGTACCCAGATGTTCTCAAGATTAAGCCCTGGTGATGCTTGGAAAAATTATAAGTGACTAGAGATCAAAGGTAGGTAGGATGCATGCAAGGCATGCAAGGAAAATGCCTTATCAATTTGGTTTGATTCTTGTTTTTTTTTTCTTCTTTTCTCAAAAAAAATGTTCTGATGATATATTTGCTTGTTAAAGTATCCAAAAGCTTGGAAAAGACACTTAACCTTGACAAAAAGCTTACCAAAAACAGACACTGCGAGCTCTTTGCCAAAGAGCTGATATCTGCTTGAACTGATTCCCTTCTTAGTTGGCATTTTTAACACAAACATATTTTTTGTAAAAGAATGAGCAACACTGTCCCAATTAAGCCCTTAACATTACAGGACTCCTCTACCCTTTCAGAACTTGATTCTCTGAAAAGAAAAAAGTCAAACCCCAAAACATAGTTTGCAGGGAGGCCAAGCCCTACTGCATCTATTTCTGAAAAAGTCATATTTATACTCGAGGCCCAGCCCTTTCTGCCAGCTTTGACTGGGCCACTGTGGGGTGGGTCAACTTGCTAAGGCACAGGAAACAGAGAGCTGAGTGCTCTGGATACAAGGTAAAAGTACCATGAGCCCTGTTTGTGGGAGGTTTTCCCAATCCTGTTTTGTGTTTGAGCTATTTCAAAGCTGTCTAGTGATCAAAATTGAGGTCACATTGGTTTACATTGTTGTGTGTGTCTTCATGCCAACTCCCCAACAAAGAGCCTGTCCCCATCTACCACTATTTATGACACCGCCTCTACCCTGGGTGATCCTATAGCCCCCTGAGATAGCCCCAGCTCTACAGTTCAAATACAATGCATAGTTGAGTCTTAGATGGTCTTACAGTCTTAAAGTCAATCCTTCCCTCTTTCTCAATCTCTCTTATCTATAACCTCTCTTTTATCTCTCTCCTTCCTTTCTTCTCTTTCTCCTTCTCTTGTTCTCTCTCTCATTTCTTCATTAATTTTTCAGTCTCTCTTTATCCTCTCTCTACCTTTGTCTCTCCTCCTCATCCTCTATCTGTTGGCTGGAGTCCCCTGAGCCTCCCTGCAGGAGAGGAAAACTTGCAGCCTTCTTAAGCCTTGTTCTCTCAAATTACCTCTGAAGGCCAACACTTTCTGCTATCTGCTGCGACCCAGTTCTTTGGGACCCATTTCACTGTCCAGCCCATCCCCCATAACTTCAGTAAGGGTGGGGGGGGCAGAACATGAAGCTGGAAGTTGAACTTAGATGACTCCCCCACTTCAACTTCTTCAGAAGAAAAAATTGTGAAAGGATCCAGGTGTGTGTTCACACTCCTTGTTGGCTTTCTTAGAGTTTGGTTTATCAGGCTAGAGGATTGTTGGCATTATAAAAAGACTAAATCAAGCTCATAATTTTTTTAATGTCCTTGATGCTATCGAGAGAGTCTAGAGCTTTAGAGACTGATTTGCTCCCCAGTACCACATACGGTTCCCTGAGCACCACCAGGAGTGACCCCTTAGTACAAGTGGATGTAGCATACCCCAAATAAATAAAAGATAAACTTCTCTTAGCTGGTCTATATGTCATGATTGCTATAAGTAAAGCACTTTTCAGGCCTTTTTCTTTCTCCAGTGGAATTCAGTAACTATTGACATTCACATTGTTGCCTAGTTTAAAAACCAGTAAACTCAGGGCTGGAGCAATAGCTCAGCGGTAGGGCATGCCTTGCATGCAGCTGACCCAGGAAGGATCTAGGTTCGATCCCCAGAGTACCATATGGACCCCCAAAGCCAGAGGCGATTTCTGAGCACATAGTCAGGAGTAACCCCTGAGCATTACCAGGTGTGACTCAAAATGAAACAAAAAAATTTAAATTTTAAAAATAAAATAAAAACCAGTAAACTGAGACAGGTTGGTCCAAATCAAAACAGGAACAGGCCAGGTAAGGCTCCCTTAGAACCTCAGCAAGACAGGAAGCATTTCCATACATGGGATTGGACAGCTCGGGGAGCTTTATAAACAGAGTTTGGGGGGACACACCTCAAAGAGTCTAAATCCTTATTTGTTCAAGTTACTGGGGACACAGATGACAAGCGACAAACATGACACTGTAATGGGCCTGCAGAACCGGCACCCCAGAGGCTCCTGAATGGATAGCATCTCTTTCATTTGGAAAGTAAAGTCTCTCCAGGGTCAAGAACTCCCCAGAGGCAAGCCAGGCCAGGAGAAGAACTTGCACTAGGTCGGAGCCAGCTGGCCCAGCCTCTGTTCCTTCCACCGCATTCCAGTGGAGAAAGGAGTCAAGCCTCAGAGAGAGCTTTGTTTCCCCCCCCCCCCCCACACACACACACACACACTACTCCTTCAATTCTGCAAGAGCCCAAACTCCCTGGGAGCAGCAAACAATATGTTCAAGGCCAGCGAGGAAAAAAAATCACACCCCTAATTCGCGACGTCTCCTCGTTTTGTGCCCACGGACTGCCAAAAGTGGAAGCAGCAAGAATCATTTAAATATTACTTTTCTTTAATTGTGAGAAGAGCAGCGTGTGAAAATTGCCATGTGTAACCCGAAGAGTGGCTCCAGTTTTCTCAAAAGCCAGCTCCCCTTTCCAACTGCCATTCAGCAATATTGTTTCTCGGTTACAATCCCCATGAAGCGCTCCCTCTGCTCAGTCTCAGACTCATAGAATAATCTCAGCGCGGTCCTTAAGAGGAGATGCAAGTGGAGTCTTATCCTTCTATGAGATGATTGCTGCCTCATGGGGTGGTGGGGCTGCCATTCTCAGAGCTCTTACCCCAAGATTGGCTTTTTCTCTCTGTGTGTTTACCCAGCCTGCGTGGAATGAGCAAACATTGAGATGGTTGGCTTAAGGCCAAGGTTCTTGCAAACAATCGGTCCCCTGTTTATGGGCTGATTTATTATTTATTTATTTCTGGTTGTTCTTCTAAGAATCTGTCATCCTGAGTTCCCAAGGGAGGCCTAAATATGTTCCCATTCTGCATCCCAAGGCGACTCCATTCATTTGTTGCTGGTTGTGATCACAAACATTTATTTGCACGTGGATGGCAGAAATCTGGGTTCTGCAAATGGGTGGCCTGGTTGTTTTTTGTTTGTTTGTTTTCATGATTCTTTCTTGCTACAGTGAGTGATTCTCCTCCTGTGACAACTCATTTTTTCACACAGTCCTGTGCATGGGTCTACAGGCACTTGGGAGGTTACTGAGGTGACCTGCCCCCGTGGACCCCAGACACTCCATAGGCCATTCACATCTGTGCCACACAATGCGCGAATAAAGGAGAGGGATTTCTGTTTTCAGAAAGACCATGTAGCTCTTGGAGAGTCCCACAAAAGAGCATGAAGAACGGAAACAAAGTGGGATTTTAAAACAAGGCCTTTACATTCAAGAGGGCACCCGAATGCTGCCCACCCCTTACAAGCTGGTCCTCTCTTTTCTTTTCATTTTTTTTAAGAGAAACACCAAGAGTTTCTGCATTGGTCTCAGGGTGCAGAATAGAAGAAACCAACACAGTGAGCTTTTTGTTCACCAACTCTGTAGCCTTCCTTTTCCACGGAAGGTCCCAGAGAAACATGTGAGGCTGAGTGGCTGAATAAAGCCACTTAGCAAACTGTTGCATGGCTGGGAGTTCAGTGAGTTAATGAGATAAATTCCCCCCAGGGGGGTGACTATTCTCTAGGAGCATTTTGCCCCGTCTGGAAACCAGACAAACTCAGATCATTGGGGTTCAGCTTAGTTAGATTTTACCCCGGTGGGAACTTATCACTTCCCAATCAGAGATGCGCAAATATTTTCCATAAATGGCCAGATAATAAGTGCTTTCGATTTTCCCAGCCATATGCTCTCAGTCACAGCCACTCTGTTCTGCCCTGGTGGTGGCAGGAACACAATCATAAATAGTATAATAAACAAGTGGGAATGTCAATATTCCAATAAAACTTTATTTATGGATACTGGAAGCTAAAATTTGCATCATTTTCACAAGTCACTATAGAATGATCTTCATTTCCTCCATTTTTCTCCCATTATTTAAACAGCCAAGATCCAATCTTAACTCTCCTGTGGCAAAAAGAGAGGCAAAGATCTGGATTTTGAAGGTCTCAAATTGAGACTTAAGCTGAAGATGGGTAAAGTAGAAAGGCCAATATAGCCACTAAATTTCTTCACTGTTTTACCCCTCAGTGAGCAGTCCACACAATGGAATACTATGCAGCCATCAGGAAAAATGAAGTCATAAATTTTCCTATACATGGATGAGCACGGAAATTATTATGCTGAGTGAAATCAGTTCTAAGGAGAGAGATAGACACAGAATAGTCTTGCTCATTTTGGGGCTTTAAGAAAAATAAAAGGCATTATTGTAATAATACCCAGAGACAATAGAGATGAGGGCTGTAGGGACTGGCCCAATATATGAAGCTCACCACAAAGAGTGGTGAGTGCACTTAGAGAAATAACTACACTAACAACTATCATAAAAATGGTAATGAGTGAGAAAAAATAGAACACCTGTCTTGAATACAAGCAAAGGGTGGGAGAGGGAGATGGGGGACATTGATGGTGGGACTGTTGCACTGGTGAAGGGGGGTGTTCTTATCTATAACTTCAACCCAACTGCAAACATATTTGTAATCGTGGTGCTTAAATAAAGATTTTATTATAAAAAAATATGCCAGCAGCTGACCCTGCAGTGAGAGTTCAGCTGGGGGGATGCACTGAGCATAGAAGTTGAGCTTACACCGAGGATTTAGGGAAAGAACGTTGGGAAAGCTGACCGTTGATGTTGTGTGATCTGAAAGGATTTTGTTAGGTGACTTTCTAGCAAAATTCGGGCTCTCATGAAGTACTAAACACCTGAATTTAAAATTGTAACCTCCCTCTGCCCGCCCTCTGTGGAGTGTTCAGACAGTTTCCACATAGGGATACAAGAGGAACTCAAAAAATTCTAAGAAATATAAGAATAAAGTGTCCCTAAATTATTAGGAGCTGATAAATTGTTTGTATTGCCTATCTTTTTAATCTCTAACCAATTTAATTATAAATTCAACTTATACAACTTAATTTTTAAATGACGGCTGAGTTTAGCCACTAGTTACAAATATTCCTGACAACTTGCAAACATGACACAGGAGGAGGGCTTTAATCCTGCCTGGGAATTCAATCACTAAAGACTTTTAAATCTATTACACAAGGGCCCGGAGAGTGGCAGCACAGTGGTAGGGCATTTGCCTTGTACACAGTTAATCCAGGACAGCTGGTGGTTCGAATCCTGGCATTCCATGGCTACCCCTCTGCCTGCCAGGAATGATTTCTGAGCATAGAGCCCTGAGCACAGCAAGGTAGAACCAATAACCAAATAAATAAATAAATAAATTTTAAAAATCTATTGCACAATCCAGTTGGGTATCACTTCCATTCTTTTCTATATGTCTGGACTCCAGAAAACCTCTGTCAGAAAATAACCTTAAAAGAAAAAAAGTAGGGTCCAGAGCAGTGGCATAGCAGTAGGGCATTTACCTTGCTCGCTACTGACCTAGGACGGACCATAGTTCAATTCCCCAGAGTCCCATATGGTCCCCAAGCTAGGAACCATTTCTGAGTGCAGAGCCAGGAGTAAGCCCTGAGCATCACCAGCTGTGACCCCAAAATCAAAATAATAATAATAATAATAATAATAATAATAATAATAATAATAATAATAAAAGTAGTCTTGGTAAACCACTCTTGCAAACTCTTTTTACAAACGTTCCTTCAAGTTCCAAGAACAAGACTTTAGAGGTGTCCTCTGTGTTGGATTATCCTGTGGGGATTTCCAGTGTGCCAGCTGGAACATTTCCTGTATCTTAGGACCCCCAAGAGGTTGTAAGCGAAAGTTCCCGAACATACTTGGCCGTCTTTCCACTCCAATTCAGCGTCCTGCATGCTTAATGTTCAATTATAGTGATTCTTGGGGTTTCCTCACTTTTTCCTCTTCTCTTTTGGTGTAAGGAAATTGGTGACACCAACCAAGTTGGAGGGAAGTTTATGAAATAAGTTTCAAGGCTCTAAAGAAAAATAATCAACTTCTTGCAACCGAGCTGACCATTAATTTCCTTAGGGGGATCCAAGATTTTTATGTTTCCAAGAATCCTTAGTTGAATTTTCCTGGTGTGCTGGAGACACAGGGAGGACTTGAGTCAGGCCACCTGGGGGTCCCTCTCCCCGGATCGTTCCCCTTCTAACCCCAAACCCCCAGTTTAAAAACCAAATTTGCAGCCTGTAGTTTGAATATCCCTGTCAATCCCAAATTGTGTCAATCTCAAAAGCAAAAATGAATTGAAAATAGGAGGGTTTTTTTTTTAACTTGTTAGTTATTTGAACAGCCCTCTGGTGTGCCTGTTGTGCTAGTTTCCACTTTAACTCCCCTGAGGAGTGAAATGGGATTTTAAAAGCATCCTAAAATATTAAAAAAAAATAAAATAAAAAGCTCCTAAAATGCGTTTTTCACAAAAATGATTTGTTCTTCCAGTTCCACTCTGTTGAACCTCAAACGATGTTGGTTTTCTTCAAAGTGAGGATTTCTGCTTGAGAGAGGGTACTTACCTTCTGGGAGAGTTGAGGTGTTGGAGCTGTTTGCCCTGCACCCCCCCCCGGGGGGGGGGGTCCTTCCTCTCACCTGGTGTACCCTTGGGCTTCCTCTTCTGGGTCATAGACTGCCCCCAGTCAGGTCTGCAGCTAAGCATCAGCCCGAGGGTTCCCTACTCTCCCCCCCCCCCAAACTCCCAACTTCCATCCCTGCCTGGCCCCTAGGGTGAATGAAGTCTGTCCCCCATGGGGCCCTAAGAGGAAGAAAAAAAAATCCAGGAGGTTCCTACCTGCAGGTTGCAATTTTAAAACTGCCTTGGGGGCCAGCCAAGAGGGTCTCCCCTCACTTTGCACGGTAGGGGGGTGCAATGGTCACACACCCGCACTTTGTCATTCAAGAGCCTCTCAGCTTCCTGTTTGCTGTCGTGGACGCTCAGGTCCCAGGTCTGTGAGCTGTCCTTTATTGTGACAACAGCCCCAGGCAACTGGCGGCTGCAGAGCTGGGCCAGCAGCGCCTCTTTATGCAGGAAAGTCGGGTGCAGAACTCGCTGGAATTCAGGGATACAACTGGCTCAGGGAAGGCTGGTGGGAGTGCAGGGGGTGCGTGCGCCAGGCCAGGCGGAGCCCTGGGCCCACCCGCGGGGACACAACATGGGTTGTGGCTCTTCCAAGCCCTCTGAAGACCACAGACCTGTCTCCGCACCCAAGAAGGTCTGGGAAGAGGGAGTCAAGGTAAAGCAGATCAAAACCCAGGGTTTTGTTCCTTACAGTCATTCCTAGGGAGGTCCCCAGGTGGGAGATGGGATGGGGGTGATTTGGTTAGGATGTAAGGGCGATCTTCTGGTCAGCTGCTTTAACTAGAGTTAGAAATTACCAAGATGGGGAGAGTATTGTCTTTGGCTTCGGCTTGGGGGTGTTTCTCAAGGGAAGGAGGGAATTGAGGTTCCTGAAAGTGGACCCTAGAGGATCACTTGCTGCCAACCTGGTGTCATTTTCCAGGATAAAGTGAGATGAATGGATTGGTGGATGCAGAAATAAGTTCTGTGTTTTCTCCTCATCTTCCCCAGCAGCAAAAAAAAATAATCTTTTTGTTTGTTTTTTGTTTTGCTTTGGTTTAGGTTTTTGGTCCTCACCTGGTGATGTTCAGGGGTTACTCCTGGCTCTGTGCTCAGAAATCACTTCTGGCTTGGGAGACCTGGCTTGGGATGCCAGGGATCCAACCATCGCCATCCTAGGTCAGCCACGTGCAAGGCAAATGCCTACCACTGTGCCACCACTCTGGGCCCCTAGGATCTTTCTTTAACCCCCAAACTGATCTGGATATTTCCCAGAGACCAATAGATAGAGGTCTCCAGTGTTAGAGTTACTATACATTGTGTCTCAAAACCAAAATATATTTAATGGTAAGTAGGGAGACATACCTGGCAGCACCTAGCTCAGTGCCCAGGGTTACTTACTCCTAGAGGTGTTTGGGGACCAGGTGGTACTAGAGACCCAATTAGGGCTCCTGACTGCAAAGCATCTGCTCCCGTCTTTCTGAGTTCTCTCTTTGGCTTCAAAGCAGCAGAACTCTCCTGAGAAAGCGATTCCTCGTTGGCCTGCCTGGAGCAGAGGCTTTCTGTAGCAAATGAGGATTTCTGGGCTTCTTTGCTAAAGGGCATTTCTGGAACTAGCGTTTAAAGAACTCAGGGGCTCAGCTGGCCAAGTGCAGGCTATTCTGGCACTAATACAGTCTTGCTTTGTGTAGGCACATCTGCTAGGCTTTTGAGTAAACAAACCCCCAAACAAAACAAGGCTTGACATGCCTTGACAAGGTCATGCCTTGGGCACTAGAGGAAACATCTGTCCAGATGTCCATCCCTCTGCTTTTCTCAGCTGCCAATTTGCTGCCTTTGAGGCCTAGATCTGGGTCTGTCTCCATTGGGCATCCTGTCTCCCCTCCACACTGCCTCCTCTCTTTTTGAAAAAAAAATGTCCTGGAAGGTTCAAATTGGCCCATCCAATTGTGCTAATATTATCCAAATGTACCATCATGGACACCTGAAACAGTCAGATTTGAAGCCTAGAGGTTCATTTTTCCCAGTATCACACCCCCTGGACACTCTCCCAAAGCTCCATCCCTGTTCCTCTGATCAGTTTCCACTTCCCCTCTCAAGGGAGCCTCTCTCACTGCTTTGAGGCACCTTTTCACCAGGGAATGTCTGCTTCAGGCTCCTCCTCCCTCATTGACTTCTTGTACCCAATTTAGGTCTCTTGGCTATTATTATTACTTTCAACTAATGCATAAGAATGGACTTTTTCATATCTTTCCTCCCAAATAGACTAAAGTGATTAAAAATATCAGACCATTTGCCTTGCACCTAGTTGACCTGCTTTAGATTCCAGACACCCCATAATGTCCTCTGAATTCTACCAGGAGCAATCCCTGAGCACCGAGCCCTGAGCACTGCAGAGTATGGTCCAAAGAAACAAGTAAAAAGTTTCTAGACCATTGTATGTCTCCCTTTTTATGCCTAAGGCTTTTCTTTTTCTTTTCTTATCTTTCTGGTTGATAAGTCAAGATTTCAGTAGAAGAAAGATAGCTTCTTCCTGCTCTTTTAAAGACAATAATCTTGGTTAAGTTTCCTGGATGTTTTGAGACTGATTTGGCTATATAGAGACCTAAAAAGGCTTGTTTCCAGAATTCTGTGGGTCTGAGAAGATTTCTGGATTTGTTCCTGAATTGCCTGAGTGCCTCTGTCAATGAACATTCATATAATAAATTTCAAAGAATACTTTACAGGTATCCTCTGTATGGAATTATCCTTGAGGATTATATGAGGAAAACCCAGATTCTAGCTGGAAACAGGAACTTATTTTCCTCACTTCCTGTGGCTTATGATCTCCAGGAGTTCATACTCAGTTGTTTTGTTTTGTTTTTCAAAACTCCATGTTAGCACCTCACTCTCTGGTTACATCATGTTAATGCATAGAGTTCAATGACTGGAATGCTTAGACTTCAATTTTGTCTCATTTTCCCTCTTCTTTACTGTGCCTCAGGGGTGTTGTTTTTTGTTAATCTATAAAGTAGGAGCAGTGATGTTCAAGATAATAACAATTATTTCGTGGAGTTACTAAAAGTACCTTCTTTTTATTGACAGTGAGCACACATACCAAGACGTGGCACAGATTAAGTGCTAAATATTATGATAGTTGTATCAGTGGTGACTATCTGCCTATGATAGGACCTTCAAAATGCCTTAATGGCCATCCTGGATAATAACCACATGGTCCACTTACCCATATCCACATACTCATAGTCTGGTTTAGTCTGACAGCTCTGGAACTGGAGCAATAGCACAGTGGGTAGGATGTTTGCCTTGCATGCTGCTACCTGGGAGCAACTTAGGACCAACCTGGAGTCAATTCCCGGCATCCCATATAGTCCCTGAGCCTGCCAGGAGCAATTTCTGATCACAGAGAGCCAATAGTAACCCCTGAATATCACTGGGTGTGGGTCAAAATAATTAAAGCAAAATAAAACAAAAAAAATGACAGCTAATCCATCCCAAACCCTGTTCTTATTCTAGCTTCGTGTCTTTGCATCCCTGTTTTCTCCACTTTCTTCTCTTGCTTCCCCTCTTCTTGGACCACATTTACAGATACAAGCTCATCATTCCGGACTGCCTTGGACCACTCTGTCTCATCTTCTTTTGCCCTTCCCCAATACTGTGCTGGCTAAGTCCGTATGATGCTCTTTCCTTTCATAATTCCAAACGCCATATTGCACTTCTTTGTTTTCATGTTTGCCTCCAATCTTTAGTCACTACCTCCCTGAAGACAGAAACTGGTTTTGCCTTACTGCCTCTCCTACTTGACAAAATGCTGCTACAGACCAGGCGTTAACGACTAGAGTATTTCTCCAGTGACAGCTCTTTTCCAGGGTTCCTCCAGGTCCTTAAGTGCTGCTTCTCCAAGTCCTCTAACCAGACTTATGGCAGTCAGTTAGAAAGAAATTTAATATGAAAATGATCTGAAAATAGATCCATAGTCAACTCAAGCATATGTCTCTCTTTCCCCACAACCAAGCACTTTGAAAATCTGATCTGGGACTGGCTTGATTACTAATTAAATGCTCTGCTTTATTCAGAACAGTTCTGCTGTCTCTGCCTCATTCCACGCACAGGGCTGGTTTCAGTACTTCCCTGGCATATTTTTAAAAAAGAGGAACATGTTTGCATGCATGAAATAGCTAATATTTCTTAGCGTGCAACTTATTCTGAATCAAACTTTTGGAGATCTGTCTCCAGATTTTTCTCTTTACTTTTTACCTTAGTCTCATTTGCTCAGAAGGCACTGTAATTAAGTCGTGCATTCTAGGAAAAGAATGGGCCATCCCACTATTGGAGAAAGCTTTTGCTATGACTAATGTCCATTTCATGTTTTTGAGGGGAAGTAGTTAGACTGGGATGGATTCTGATAGTCTCTATGGTCATTCCTAATTTTCCCCAATGGCAAGAAAATTACTTTTTTTATGTGGGTGTTGGAGTGGTTGAGTCACTACCCACAGATAATTGGTCAGGGTTTGCTCCTGGTTCTGTGCTCATGGATCACTTCTGGTGCTCAGAGGATCATAGGTAGTGCCAGAGAATTAAACCAGAGTCAGAGACATGCAAGGTAAGTGCCCTATGCCTGCGATATCTCTTCAGTTTGACTAAGGGAGTATTTTATTTTATCAGTAACAGGGCATGAATTACCTCTTAAAAGCAAAAACTTGTTTGTTTGCTTGGTTGATTGATTTGGGGGCCATACCTGGAGGTGCTCAAGGGTTACTCCTGGCTTTGTGCTTACTCCTGATAGACTCAGGCTACTGTATTCCCACATTCAAGGAATATACCCTACCTGCTGTGCAATCACTCAAACCTCATTGAAAACAAAAAGTTGTTTTTACTTTATTTAAAGAAAATGTAGGGGCCAGAAGTGGTAAAGCATTTGCTTTGCATACACTAACCTAGGATAAACCACAGTTCGATCCCCTGGTGTCCCATATGGTGCCCCAAGCCAGGAGCAATTTCTGAGTACATAACCAGGAGTAACCCCTGAGCATCACTGGGTGTAGCCTAATAAGCAAAAAGAAAAAAGTATCACATAGTTCACATAGTTGACCATAATTATATTTATTTCCAGATAAGTGAGAACTAAGTTATTTAAAAAATAATAGAAAGAAAGACTAAAAAATAGAAAGGAAGAAAGGACATGTTTTAAACATAAAAAAGAAATACAGTAGAAAGCAAATTTGTGAAAATTATTGTATCTCCAATGAAATCATTAATACAGTGGCAGAAGGTTTAATAAGCTCTTGTTAGCTATCCATTCTATTAAATCAGTGTAATCCTATAGGAATGACAGCATCAAACAAATGAAGATGTCCAGAAATTCAAACCCTTGTTGCTAATTTTGTGGCTTTTAGGTGATATAAATCTCAGCTACCAGGCCTCCTAATAAAAGAATTAGGGTGAGGGTCCCATACTTGTTCCAAAAAGCCATGGTGATATCAGCCCCAAACTGGCATACCTGAAGTTTGGTCAGATTGGTATCCCCAAAGAGAATCATAGAGGGGTGCTAAGGCAGGGCCATAGCAAAACAGTGATTCTGACTAATGGAATGCAGTAAGCAATGCTTCAACAGGGTGGGAGTTTGGCCTGCCCTTTGTTTTCAAAATGGCCAGCTTTCTGCTTAAAAGCAAAAATTTCTGGGGCTGGAGCAATAACATAGTGATAGGTGTTTGCCTTACACACAGCTGACCCAAGATGGACCTCGGTTTGATCCCTGGCTTCCCATATGGTCCCCCAAGCCAGGAACGATTTCTGAATGCATAGCAGGAGTAACCCCTGAGTGTCACCAGGTATGGCCCAAAAACAAAAACAAAACAAAAAAAAACCTTCTTAAATGTCTGAGTACTTGAGATACTTGGTATTTATTATTATTTTATTCATTAGAAGTAAATGAGAAAGTCAAATCTTGAAGAAAAAGCACTTAGTATATGTCAACAGAATATATTTATAAAATGCATCTGCCAGTAATTTGATTTAAGAAGGTTCCAGCTCCAGGGAGCCTTGACAAATCATTCCTTCCAAGCTGTTGGACACATTTGTTTCCCCAAAGCTTTAAAATATGACACATAATACCTCCAGACCTCCCAAAAAAGCAAACAGAAACCTGACTCGAGGTAAAAGTAAGAATTTTTTGAGTGTTCATAGCTCCCATGGGTAACTTAGCTTCTGGTTAACAGCTTTTCAATTCTGGCTAAAGTTGATAAAATTGAATATCCAAGATAGTGGAGCAAAAAGTAAAATTGGACAAAATTGACATGAAACATTGAAAGACATTGAATCTGTCCTTTGGCTACAACTTTATCTCAAGATAAAGAAGGGGTGACCTTTCACCCCTCTCTATCCATTTCCTCCATATCTATTGCAGATAGATTTCCTGCTGTTGGAAAAATACCAACTCTACAGCCATAGATAGAACCTCAACATTGTTTCCATATCCCCAAGAGGCAAAGATTTAATTAATTTGTAAATATATTGATCATTGAACCATGTCTCTTCTCATTCTTAGATTATGAAATCAGGTTAAAATATTCAGAATGTGTTTCACATAGATAAGGTATTTGAAAGACATTTTAGTTTCCAAAAGAGAAAAACCTTACATTTCTGCTCTGGAAACTGAATGTGAGATTCTATTCTTTTATGCCAAAAGATTGTGTTCCATCTGCTATAATGAAAAGTTTTGGTCATTAACACAGCTTGAATGGAGACAGTGTCATTGGGTGCAAAGATCCCTGGGAAATTCTGGGCTGGTGGCTTTCAAGGAACCATTGGAAGGTTCCTCAGTTGTGTGACTCTTTTATCTATCCCAAGGTGTAGTTGTGAAATGCTACTGAATATATTCACATCTGCTCTCAGCTTCCTATGTGGGCATTTTGTGTGTTAAATGAGTCAGGTTTTCCCAGATCTCCAGTGGGAAAATGTTAATGACTACATTAACCCATGTGTCAAACTCTGGTTGAAAGGTTTAAGGAAAAATGATAGATCTGTAAAACAAAATAAACTAGGGAAAGGCCAAGGAAATGGCTCAGGAGCCAGAACTTGCTTTGCATACAGGAGATCTGAATTTGATCCCCAACACCACGCAATCTCCCCAGCACCACTCAGCACAATTCAAGGGACCCCTGAGAGACTGAACTAGGAGTAGTCAAGAGCACTGCCTGGCTCCAAAAAGCAAATAAGAAAAAAAAAGGAACTTGTGAAATTGCTTATCTAATACTTATTGCAATGTGGGTTTTAAATAGTTTATTTGGAAGAGAGGAAAGATTACCCAACCTAGTCTTTACCTTCAATATAAACTGTGAGCATCTGAAAGAAAGTGTCTAATCTTCTTTAGTTGGTCATTTGTATAAGTACATAGGTACAAATGTGCATGCGTGTGAGCCAGAGAGCTAGTAAGGTGCATGCTTTACATGTGGCTGGCCCAAGTATAATGCCTGGTACTACATAGGGTTCCCCAAGCCCACCAGGAGTAATTACTAAGTGCAGACCCCAGAAATAACGCCTGAGCATTGTCAAGTATGGCTCCAAAACAAAAACAATTATCTGTGTATTTATATCTTGGTATGTATATCTCTGCCTAGGCATATATAAATATATTCATGTATTACATCATTTACAACATGTTATATATATAAATTATTTGTGTTGCATTGTGATATTTGTATTAAATATTTCTGTATATTTCTAATTATAATTTCCTATTCCCTTACTTGTTTTTGTTGTTTCTGCAGCAAATAGGCAATGCATACTTGATTGTGGTACTTCACTGAGTTTGCACCTGTGGCAGGGAGGAAGGTTTCCAGAACACTAGGAATATTCTGTAGACTGCAGTGCTGAGGATTCCAAAGAGTGGTGCTGCTTGGCATAGCAGTCACATGTGGGCCAGTGCTGGGGTCAAACTCAGGAAGTCTTGTGAGACTTGTGAAACAGGCACTCTTTCTCTGAGCTGTGCCCAGAGACCCCCATTTATTTTTCTCTTTGGAGTAACTGCAGAAATGCCTGCATTTGTTTATGTTCAGATGGCAAAGACAAAGTAAGTTCCTGTGATAAAATAATCATTAATATCATGATAATATCATAAAATGACAGTATTATATATAGATCACGGCCTTTCCTGGGTTTTCTTTCTGGCACTGTGACTTTGAACAAGGAGGGACAGACCGAGTGAGAAAGAAACATGCCTCATTGCTCTCAGGTTTTCTCCCTAGGCTGATTCAGATCTGTCAAGTTCCTCTTTGCTTACTTGTTTGTTTGTTCCTTGGGTTAATTTTTTCTATTTCTTCATGTAGTCCTGAGCCACAGAACTAATTAGCTGTCAGCACAGTGAGCTTGTGTTGGTTTAGCTGGCGTGATCATGCTCCACAAACACAGTGATGAGGAACTATGTGCCCTCCGCCTACAAACACAGTTAAATCCCTAATTTCTGAGAGCTTAGGTGTATTAACTCAATGACTGTGATCTCTACTTCCCCTCCCAGGGACCTCTGGCCTTCAGGATACATCTAGAAAGTAACCAAACAAGCTTTTAATTACAAGTAGGCTTCATCATGAGCATGCCCAGAGCTTTATTCATACCTATAACTTGGTTTGTCTTCGGTTTTCCTTAAAGAAAAGTCTCCTATTTTTATTTTTCGGTTGTTGCTGTTGTTGTTTTGGGGTCACACCTGGAGGTGCTCAGGGGTTACTCCTGGCTCTGCACTCAGAAGTTCGCTCCTGGCAGGCTCGGGGGACCATATGGGATGCCAGGAATGAATCGGGGTCCGTCATGGGTTGGCGTGTGTGTGCAAGGTAAAAGCCCTATCGCTGTGTTATCACTCCAGCCCCTCCTATTTCATTTTTGAAGCCTCAATTTAGACCCAAAGCAATCCACTTCTTTCATACTGAGAGGTCTGTTATCCACTTTTCCAACATTTGTGGGCTAACCTCATGTCAACATTTTCATTGCCTCAATTAATTCATTTCCATTGATCCTCAGTTCAAGTCTAACCAGTAGTTGAGGAAAGAGCTCAAAGGGCTGACTGCAGCTTTGCATGTGGGAAGGCAGATACAAACCCCAACACCCTATGACCTCCACTTAGCACTGTGCCAGGAGTAGTCCCCAGCCCCCAAATAAATAACTAAAAAGTATAATCAAATCTTATCTGGAGAATTGCAGTAAGCATCCATTCAAACTGTGCAACTTGCAACCACAATCAATCAAATCTAACGTTGACTCCCTTTAAAGAAGCCATGACCCCAGCAGTCAATCTTAATTTCCAAGAAAACTCTAACTCCACATTGTTTCTAGTCATTTCCCTTTCACTTCATAGAAATGCAACATATGCCCTTTTAGCTTAAAAGGGTTGATTTTTTTTTCGTTTTTTTGGGGGGGAGCCACACCCAGTGACGCTCAGGGGTTACTCCTGGCTATGTGCTCAGAAGTCGCTCCTGGCTTGGGGGACCATATGGTAAACCGGGGGCTCGAACCGTGGTCCATCCTAGGCTAGCGCAGGCAAGGCAGGCACCTTACCTCTAGCACCACTGTCCGGCCCCGGATTGATGCTTTTGACTACATTTTCCTGCTTAGCATGATATTTCCAAGTACTTCATTTATTTTGCTTGCTGCATAATGTTCAGTTAAAGGAATAGGCCACATTTTATTGATTCTGTATCAATTAATGGGCCTCAGTCAATGTTCCCATTTTTCCTTTGCTTAGTGCATTATGACTAGTGACATTAGGAGATTGCAACTGTAATTATATATTTAAAAAGTTTTGGTGTGGAATGTATGATTTACTTATACTGAGGCATGTAATGATGCCTCATGTAATGATATGATAGCTCCCATGTTTAACTTTCTGAAAATCACAAACTCTTTTTCAATATGGCAACATCATATTTATACTCAAACAGCAATAGATGAAAATTTTAATAGTGTCTTTTACTGGCCCACACTTCCTTCTTCTATGCTCCTGTGAAATGGCAGCTGTTTGTAGTTTTAATCCAGGGTCACTCCATACCCATTTCAGCCTGGGCCCTTAATAATCACATCTAAAGATCCCCCCCTTTTTTTGGTTTTTGGGACACACCCGGCAGCACTCAGGGGTTACTCCTGGCTCTATGCTCAGAGATCGCTCCTGGCAGGCTCAGGGATGCTAGGATTCGAACCACCAACCTTCTGCATGCAAGGCAAATGCCCTACCTCCATGCTGTCTCTCCAGCCCTTAAAGATCCCCCTTGACCATAGAATATAACAGTCACAGCCCACAACAGATACCAGGCATTGCAACATGGCTTTCATTTTCTAAGAAACCTTGGCTCACAAGCTGTTGTCCTTCCTACAGATTGATGAAAGCCAATCTAGAGAGAACTGCATATCCTCAATTGAAGGTTCTAATGCCAAGGACTCAGTGAGGGACAACCCTGAAGAACTAGAAAAAGAGTTGGGAAGTTTACCCGGAGCCATTCCAGAAAGTTCTCCGTCTCCTGATGAAAGAAAGGGAAGAGAAAATTCAGGTAAAAGCTGTCATTCATATCTCCACAAAGTACTGATTTGTTACCCCTCTCCCAATTCCATATGCTAATCCCATGTGGATGGTCAAACCCACCCACTGCTGGCAGGGGCCTTCGGTTGGTAGGTAATTAAGGGTTGTCTGGGGAGAAAAGCCAGAGAGGCAGAGACAGGTAGGATGGATGGAGAGCAGCAGGAAAGAGACTGCTTAGCTTTGAGGTCATGTGGAGAAATGCATATGGCTGTTAGGGCCTTGAAATAAAGCTGGATTTCTCCTGAACTTCAACTGACGACTTGTGATCTCTCTGCCTTTACCCTACAACCTACAGACCCAATGGCTAAAAGGTCTACAGGTCTCTATGCTAAGCCTTTTCCCAGAAGCTTTTCCTCTGCTCCCTCCATGTTTCCTTGCTGCAGTCTCCTGTCTCCCCTCCCCAAAGGCAACCCCTTAACTACCAACCCAGCTAGGGGTACGTCTGACCATTCAGATGAGATCAGCACATGGAATTGGGTAAGGAGGCAACATTACACAAATTCTCTGCAAGTACATTTATTTTATTACTTTATCTTTTATTTGTTTTATTTTTTTATACTTTGGTTTTGAAGGCCTTACCTGGCAGTGCTCAGGGCTTACTCCTGGCTCTGTGCTCAGGGGTGACTCTGGTAGTTTTGGGGGTGGATCATCTGTGGTGTTTGGGATCAAGCCTGGATCAGTTGCATTTAAAACAAACGCTTTAGTCTC
>PVKC010005564.1:7421-32968 GCA_004027635.1 Crocidura indochinensis | reverse complement strand
CTTCCTTCCTTTCTTCCTTCCTTCCTTCCTTCCTTCCTTCCTTCCTTCCTTCCTTCCTTCCTTCCTTCCTTCCTTCCTTCCTTCCTTCCTTCCTTCCTTCCTTCCTTCCTTCCTTCCGTCTATCTTCCCTCCCTCCCTCCGGAGCTCTCTCTCTTTCTTGAAAATGCATCACCGCATAGTTGACGTGAGTGACATAGTTCATCATAATACATTTGTTTCTAGATGAGTGAAAGCAAAGTTATTGACAAAAAGGAAAGAAAAATAAAATAAAAGAGAAGAAAAAGAGAGAGAGAAAAAGGAAAAGTATAGCAGTAAGTAGATCTGTGAAACTTATTGTATCTTCAATGAAGTCATTAATAATGGCAGAAGAATAAGTGAGCTCATATTGTTAGCTGTCCATTCTGTTAAATTGGGGTGTTCCTTTAGGGATGACAGCATCAAACAAATGTAATTGTTCAGAAATTCAAGGCACTATAACTGATACTTTATAACTGAGACTATGACTTTTAGGAGCATGCACTCAGCTGACAGGTCTCCTGGAAAAAGGAAGATATGTGATTTGCCTGCACTTGCTCCAAAAGCTCATGGTGATAACAACCCCAAACTAGCAGACCTGAAGTGTGGTCAGATTTATGTCTCATGTAGCCATAATCTTTATTTTTCTTTCTGAATATATTTACTTTATTGATTATTTAGTATTTTAATGATTTTTCCATATATTATCCTTTTGAAAACATTCTTCATAATCAATTGAATCCTAAATTGGACACTTTACAGTTTTTTTTCTTTTCTTTTTTTTACTTTTATTTTATGAAGACAAATATGCAAAGAAAGAAGACAAGGTGAAGTTACAGTGGGAAGACGATCACCCATAAATAGAATTCTCAGAAGAAATCCCTTGGCAGACATCTTAATTTTGAACTTTCAACCAAAAAACAAAACACACGTACAATTTCTTTGTCCTTCAAGTCCCCAGATTGTAGTACATTATAACATTTCTTAGCAGTACACAAAGCAATCTAAAGTCACAAAATTTATGTAACATTGAAGGCATATTATTATTTTACAGTTTCATGCACGTGCATATTAATTTAAGTTAACCTCAAAAGTTTAAGTGATAGACCTTGAGACTTACTGATCTGAAGTTTAATACTATTATATTAGTCTGCTTTTAACTTTTCTTTTTAAAATATTTTAAGAAAATATATCACATAGTTGACACAATTGATCATAATATATTTGTTTCAGGAAGAACCCAGGCAAAGTTATTATTTTCTTCTACACTCTCTCTTTTTTTAAGGATAAGAGTTAAAGGAACACAGCAAAAACGGTGTTAGAGTGGTAATTGTTGTTTGCATAGGCCCGTGAAATATGGGGGACCTGGAAAGGAAAAGCCTTGGCATAAATACAAGGAGATCTTACCACTGAAGCTTTCTGGCATAAGACCAACTCTAGGCTCCAGGCATTCTAGGCTGTCCAACCCAAGTCATTGTAGTGCCATGTAGATATAATCTTTTATGACTCAATTTAAATCTTGTTCAAGAAAAGACTGAGTCTATGGTGCTGGTTCAGTTCGAACATGGTGACTTCCTTTTGCTTCTTTAAAATAGTCCCCTTCCCATTGATCAGGGCATCCTTTTTCCAAGTCTCTAGAAGAATAGGCTTTCCCTGCAACAATACCCTCCTTACTCACATGTGCTATGTATTCAAATTACTTCTACTTTTTGAGATAGGAAAGGGGTTGACTAAATTGAACATACTAAGATAGAAAGACAGGGTTAATTTCTTGGTTAATCTTTTTAATAACTTTATTTGACTCAAATAAAAAGAATACTAAGGGCAGAAGGAGGATATTTTTAACAATACATCCCATCCCCACCAGTCTTTACTCCTGGGAATTAGGAAAAGACAGAAAATCAAGTAATATTAAAGAGGGGTCATTTGATAATCTTGAATATTAATCTCTGCCTGATTTGTTATAAGATAGTGAATGACATAGATGAAGAGTTATTCTTTCTAAACACATGAGAAATTATCTCTAGCACTTGGTGAAAAATGAGGTTTTAAAACCCTAGAGTCAATCTTCTGTCAAATAAAACTATTCCACAAAAATGGTTAATTGAATACCAAAGTAATGAGTCTAGGGATAATTAGATCCTATAGGCTCTGTTTGGTGATGGCAAGAATTGATTATTTTGCAGAGCATATGTAATTAAAATGGAAGGGTAATGAGCAATAAAGTAATGAAATGAATATGCTAACAAATTAAGTTTTTACTTCTGTTTAAGTAAAAACAAACCCCAAACCTTGTCTATTGTATATACAAGGTAATACAATTATTTTAGAAATACTGTGAGGAATTCAGAGAAAGCAACAGACAATCAAATTTCATCTAATTTCCTGTAGGATATTATAAAAATGATCTCGGGTTTTGGTAAAGAAAAATCACAAAAGAATTCACATTAGGCATAGCATCACTTTTCATTTCAGATATGCTAAAAAGCAGTGTTAATTCTGCTGTGTTTTAATATAAAATAGGTTGAAGAAATTCTTTGAGTCCAAAAGAGCTGATAGATTGAACGAAATGGAAAAATATAAACATTTAAAAGTCAGGGGCTGGAGTGATAGCGCAACGGGAGGGCATTTGCCTTGCACGTGGCTGACCCAGGACAGACCTTGGTTCGATCCCCCGGCATCCTATATGGTCCCCGAGCCAGGAGCGATTTCTGAGCTCACAGCCAGGAGTAACCCCTAAGTGTCACCAGGTTTGTCCCAAAAACAAAACAAAACAAAACAAAATTTAAATATCAGTAAATTAACCACTTAGATAATATTGGATTAATAATATAAGGCAGGATATGCATTTACTTTAGTACAGTTAAAGGTCTTTTGGGGATGTCAGAAGGTAACAGAAAAGTGAAAATGATAGAATAGCATCTGTGCATGTATGTGCATGTGTGGGAACTCTAGATATATTGTATGAGTACTTTCCATGTGTGTTCATGAAAGTTCATGTGCATACACATGTATCTGCACAGTTGCAACAGAGGAAATTTATTTGGATTCAACTGTGTTATCTGAGTTAAGCAAATGGGCATTATAGATTAATAATTTAGAAAGTGATTTAAAGTAATGCCTATAGATATAAAATACTAAAATGATACAATTCACTGGGTTTTACTTCAACATGGAAACTTGACACTCTGAAAAACACAGGCTTGAAATATGAAGTATATAGTCTTCATATTTTACAAAAAATATACCAAGAGTAAACTTGTTCACTGACACAATTTTCTACTAAAATAAAAATATAGCATGTGTATACTTAGAGCCCAGATGGTACTTATACCTCAAGTAGAGCACCATTTGGTCAGCACATTGCAACGTGGTACTTTTTGGAAGGGTAACTGTCTGACACCCATCAAACTCTCGGGTGAGTCCACCAACTTGCTATATAATGCCACCCATTTTGAGCCTCTTTTGAGCTTCTACTGAAATAAATCTTCTCCAATGAGAGAAGCAAACACATCTCAACAGCACAAAGGGAAAGATGCCATCATCTGGATCTCAGTGTAGCCTTGAGTTAATTTTCTTCATAAAGAAACAATAAGAAAACCAGAGTTAAATATTAATATCTCCTTGTTATATCTGGCAACTCCACAAAAGCATGTGAAGTGTGGTTGCCCGAAGAAGTTCATAAATATCTGTAGGTTATTTTTATTGTATGCTGGGTCAAATGCTTCCATTGAAGAAGCATTTATATATATATATATAATAGATAGATATAAACAGTCATATTTTGGTTTGTCAATTTTAGGAAAACTAGGTTCAGAGTATTCCTGTACATATAAAAATTTCTACATTATAAATGAAAATATTGATAATAAAACTTATTTTCAAAATTAGTCAGATACAAATGATTGGGCTCTGAAAACACAATCACAACAAGAGGTTGGCTTTTTCCTGGAGTGGTTATGGACAGTAAAGGACACAAATAAATCTGAAGAGCAGAATTCAGTAGAACCAGATGAATGATGCATGTAGCAAAAAATTAAAAACTATATTTTTGAAAAATATGTTTTAACAGTTGGACAGGTTTCTCTACACTGTACTCTTTCTATACAATATAAGAATCCTGTGAGATGTTGACAGATATTTTGAGGAGAAAGTTTGGGGAATACTATGCACTATAAATATCCTTGTGCATGTTATAGGTTCAGAAATCTGAAATTCCATGCATTTAGAAAGATGAACATAAAGGATAGAAAACTGTAGCATTTACTATTAAAGCTCAACTATACTTTAAGAAAGATAATTTCCTCCCAGCATCCCTACAACTAATAAACCAACATAGATTTTCCTGTTCCTCTTTGGAGAGGTTCTTTAAACTAAAGCCTTAAAAAAAGGGAAAAGCACAATAAAAAAAAAAGGATCGATCCTATACAAAATATAGGAATTTTAAGCTTTAAGCTGAACATGGATTTCACTCAAATCACAAATGAATTTTTAGTAAAAGCATCTTTCAAATATTGAAAAGGCTCAACTTTACTAAAATATATGTTGTTTAACTAAAATTCAGATTGAATCCTCTATTTTTCTAAATGTGTTTATCTTTGCCAGAGGGCAGGCCTCATCTCTATTTCAAATCAATGCTCAACAAAAGACAATTTTATGAAGTTCAAGTTATTAAGAAAAGGAGGACTGTAGAAGTCACAAGAAATACCTACTTGCCCAAACAAATTAGAATAACCCAGAGGAAAGAACAATTTACAAAGCACAGCTTCAACCCATGAAGCCTAAAATGTATTTAGCGCACCAGAAAACAAGGAGATAAATTAGCTTGTAATACATCTTTGAGGATTAAAGTAGTATTTTTGAACAAACTTTCTGAGTGAGAAAAGTAAAATAGCAGAATAATAGATGACAAAGAACTTTCAAAAAATAATGGGGTTCAAAGTAAGAGACAAACTTTGGACCCACGGCCCCCACCAAGTAAATTCATGGATCAGCTCCAGACTCATACTATTTTTGGAGAGAAGCAAGCCAAAACACTAAAATTCACAGGTACACTGGATCCTATATGAAAACTCTGGCACACTCCTAGGAGAGGGTTGAACTGAGTCTCCATCTTGCTGAAGTTCCTACAGTTGGACCCACACTCCAAAGTCACTATAATACCGATCAATAGTACAACTCACAGCTTCAAGACTAATCTCTGAAGAAACACGAAATTGCCCAAAACTCTAGGTGCACTGGTTTTGAGACTTTGAACTCTGGGGTTTTCTCAAAGTGGGGCTGGGCAGTCTCTTTCCAGGCGGCTGTACTTTTGGAAGCTCCAGAAGCCACATTCAGATCCCACAGCTCCACAGATCTTGAAGATTCTGGATACACAACATTGCAAAATCTTCAAATTTCTCAATACTGATACCACAATAGGATCACACAAAATTAGATGTGAAAGTAGCATAGAAGCTACCTAAGCCCAATAAGCAAAAACAATAGCCAAGAATGCTTAATTATAGCAAGCAATATCAAATTATTTTGTGCCTGTCAAGGAAGCAGACTTGGGGTTGGAGGTGAGAAATTGGGGATAATAGTGGAAGGATGTCACACTGGTGGTGGAATTGGTGTTGGAATACAACAGAAACAACTATACTTTGAATGACTTTGTAAATAATGGTGTTTCAAATTAAAAAAAAAAAGAAAAAAGATAAAAGAGACAAACTTTGCCCGTGTACAGTGGTTAAAAGAACAATCGTTTCCAAGAGGCCTTTTTAATCACACTCTTCCCTTTAAACCATTGCCTCTCAAATACTGGGGTGTGCCTCGAAGGGGGGCGTGAGGTTCTGTAAAGAGGGGCACGTTTGACCTTGACAAACACTGTCATAAAAAACTAAGCCCCATGTTTATGTGCTTGGAGCTGAGAGTTGCTGTGTTCTGCTTCAAACCCTGCTTTGAAAAGCTATGCATTGCAAAACGCGCTCATTGTAGCCATTAATCTAGGCATCACCTCTGATTAAAAAATCAGCTCAAATTAGTTTATATATTTTTGTTTTGCAGATTAAAGTTTCTTTTAAAATAAAGATACTATTTACAGTTGCGCACGGGAGGTGGGGTGGGGGAGAATGTTTTCTCCTTCCTAGGAGGGCATGACAGAAAATAATTGAGAAGCACTGCTTTAAACTAATATTAAACCAAGTGAAATAGATATTAATGCCATAGTCAGAAATATGTACAGAAGCTTAACCTTATTGTGATAGTAACAAAGTGTTATATTCTGGTTTGGTTTGACAGAGAGATCAATAGATGTCTTATAAAGATTATGTCTGGTGCCACAAATAAGGCCAGGGTTCATTTTTTATGTCTTCAAAATACAGTTCCTGTGAAACACACTGACTCAACCCATTTTCATCTTTGTTATTATAGATCCTAGAAAAATATATATGAAAAAGGAAGTGCTGATGGAATTCTCAAACTTTAGCTCACTCAATGATTATATCTCTTTATGGGATGAATTCTGATTATATTTTTGGCATAAGATGTAGTGCATTTAAGACTGTCTATAGAGGATGTTTAAGAATCCTCAGCTCTGTAGTTAATCCAAGTCAAACATGCAAAGAGAATCTCTTTAATTCCAATCTATTTATTTTGCTTAAATGTTTAGACATCACCTTTGGGGGGGGGTGTCTCTAAGAAGGTCTCTGAACAGTGAAGACCTATTTAGGATTTACAGTTCAGGAAATACAATAATGTATTTAGAAGCATTTGACTTAGTAACAAGCCATATTTTTATTTTTAAGTTATTTTTAAATTTAAATACATTTTCATTATTTTGATTTTGTTGAGAGTATGTGATTTATAATGATATTAATAATAGTTTTCTCATGTACACAAATACAATGCCTATCCATCATCAGTGTATGCCCTCTTTACCAAGGACCCAAGACTCCTTCCTTCTAAGCCCCTACATAATTATAAAATTATTATAATATCCATTTATATTAGCATTGAATATGTATTGCTACCTTGCTGTGTATTTTTAAGTTCCACATAAGGAATCAATCATTATGTAATAAGCAATTTTTCTGACTTCACTGAGCATGATATCCTCTATTTCCATCCATATTGTTGCAAATTGCATGATTTTATTCTTTCTTAGATTGTCATAGTATTCTGTAGTAATATATATATAATATATATGTAGTATATATACATATACTATTACTATATACTATAATTATATATATATATATACCACAACTTCCTAAGCAATTGTCTGTAGTTGGAAATTTGGGTTTTACCACTCTTAGATATTATACTAAGTGTGACAATAAACATCAGCATATGTATATATGGTGTCCAGTTAATATTTCTGAGTTTTGGTGAGTGCTGCCAAGAAGTAGTATTGCTGGATTTCATTGTTCTTTTCACTATTCCTATTTTTGGATAAATCTGAACATTGCTTTGTAGAGGCTGGACTAGACAACATTTTTGTTAACAGTAGATGGAATTCCTTTTTCACTATAGCCCCTCCAACACTGGCCTTATCTGCCCAACAGTCCTGGTTCAATGCCTGGCACTATATACGCTGCTAAGCATAGCCAGAAGCATGAAGCCAGGTGTAAGCTCTGAGCACCACTGGATATAATCCCTCCTCCCCAATCAAAGCAATGAATAGATCATGTAATTAGTTCCTATATTTAGTCAACTTTTGTGGTTATGGTACTATAGAGTTACAATATGTGTTGCATAATTTAGTCAGATTAAAAAATATACTGGTATTTTGCAAATCCTAGATTTTCTGTGTGTGTATAGTGGTGGTGGTAGAGTACTGTGATATGCCACATAACTGCTTGAAGAAGGAAGGACCTTTTCCTCCAGCTTCTGGAAACATAGCAGGAAGTCCTGTCCATCTAATTTATGTATTTTCTTTTCTGGAAAACCACCTAATTTAAAACTATTCCTTCTACCAGTGATAGGCCCATGAATAATGATGGATTATCATAATGATAAAAAAATTTATGCTCCTTTGTCTCAATTAAGGACATTTCTACAACTTGACTTGACAACTACAGTTGGTCAAGTCAGTACTGGCCTTTGTTAAGAATTCCTGACAGTTCAATTCCTTTTCCAGGGCCTACATCATTCCTTTCACTTCCACATGTGCTGTTCTAAAGGGCCCTCCCTAAATAAATCTAGTTTCCAACCTTTCTTTGTATAGGGAAAAAGCTATGATCAAAGCAATCAACTAAAAAATTAATGTTTGAAAGAAATATTTAATAAACTGAAATTATGTGTATGTTCATATCTATGATCCTTTCCCCGATAGCCAAAATATAGGGTCCTTATGACTTGAATAACCATTAATATTTTTTATATAGAAGAAAATCACCAAGAAATCATGGCCATCATAATTATTCTGCCAGACCTGAGTGTATTTCCCTTTCACCAAAAATTTCGAGTTTTTAAAGTGTATCTGTTCTATTTGAAGAATTAATTTGTTTGAACAGGAAACACCCTGCCTTTAGGATGGAAATAAATGGTAATAAAAATCATTATACCTTCTATCCTAAACTTCAGGGAAAGAAAAGAAAAACTATCTTCATTCTATGTAGTTTCTTCCTAAAACCAGGGAGTGGAGTGAAAGGATTTTTGGGGGAAGATTCTAGAATATCCATGTATGTTGATGAAAATGCATCTATAAGGAAACAGTACAATCTAAACTTCTTATCTTTTTAAGTTCATTCTATATTTCTATATTATCTCCTATCCTGTCTTTATCTTTAAGAACAAATCACTATTTTAGTCATTTAAATAAAATTTTTGTACCAAGTCCATGGTCATTCTCTACATTTACAATCTAGCAATTTTGACAGGTTATTTAAAATTTCATAGGGAATAGGGATCTGTCTGAAAAAGTTTTCTTTTATAATTTGAATTTTCTGAGTACTTCCTACATCAGAATCCATATTCTCTTTTTTTGATACTATCTTCCCCAAAATGTCTAAAATGAATAGCAGTTATCTTAAGGCTTTACAGAAAATCTCGTTATTCAGATCCTTCTCTTGAACATTCACCACACTGTAGGAAAACTCTATTCAATTATCTCATGCACTGGATGTTGGTTACATACATTGATGATTAAAAATTTCAGATAGGTGTATACACATATAAACACTCCTAGGTGACTACTGAATCCAACTAAACATAAGAAGTGAGTCGCACAAAAGACCATGTTGCTTTCCTTCTTAAAACACAGTACTTTTATTTGAATGTAAATTTTGGATAGGGTTGTCTTCCAAGTACTGCTCAAGAGACTTGTAGAACCCTCCTGCGATCTCTGTTAGCCAGGTTAGTGTCAGCTGCATGCCAAATATGCACCTTAATATCTATACCATCTCTCCAGCCTCTGTTCTTTAACTCTTAAATTTGAAGATCTTCTCAGAATCACCAAGACTATCAAAAGAAGTCCATTTGGAAATGAACTTTAAAGGGCCAGAGATAGTTACAATAGATAGTGTGCTTGCCTTGCATTTGGCCAACCTAGATTTAATCCTCAGCATACCATGTGGTCCCTTGAGTCTTCCAGGAATGATTCCTGATCACACAGACAGGAGAAACCTTGAGTAATGCCAGGTACTGCCCAACAACCCAAAAAAGGGAAAATGGACTTTGAACTTAAAAGCAGATTTATATTTTTTTGTGTGTGTGAGACATTTATTCATTTGATTTAATCTATACTTCATCAAATCAGGAGGATGAAAAGGTCATTTCTCAGAGATAGCACTCTCTGTAAACATCAGTTAATGGTCTATAGAATTGAAATGAGTCAGAGAGCTATAGAGAAGTCAATATACTGTCTATATTATATATACATATATATGAGATTTTAAAAGGGAAAAGATGGACATTTGTTATTGAGGCCTATAACAAAGCAAGTCTAGAAGGACCCAAGAAAATTAATTAATTTTTTCCCACTGGTTGTTTTATGAATTATTTTTGCCTTCATTGAGTTCTCTATAAAGAGAAAATTTTTTACTTCCTACTTAATAAAGGATAAAACATATTAAACCTTTATAAAAATAGCTTTTGGCCTACAGAGCAATATTTTGAGCCAGAGTAAAGTAAACTTAAGGAACTGACTCAGATTTTGAAGAGCATCCCAGGCAAGGGTCACTTCCTGTTCTGCCTATGTAATGTTGTGGCAGTCTTGGTGTCAGAGAAAATCAGAAATCTTGGAAAAAGAGAAGGAATTTTCCTTTATACAACAAAGAGCTGTTGTGGGATCCTTCCATAATATGTCACATGTTTCCTTTCCTCTGCTTCTATTATTCTCACCTTGGACAATTATGACTTTTCCTAAACTATTTACTAACGTCTCCAGGCACCTAATCTCTAATATATCTTAAAGAGTTGTCCCAGAAATCAACACCTGCCCAGAACACAAAAGTCTCTCTTCTCTCTCTGCTTTGTTGATTTTCTTACAACCAAATGAAGAACATTCCCTGGTGTGGCATTCAAGGCATTTTAATAACATGATCCTAGTTATTTAAATAAAGATATGCAAGAAGTTAAAACAGAAAAACAAGTCAAGGTTCAGGATTGTGAAATAGGGATAGTTGTGCTTACCTCTTTTCCCAATCACAGGATTAATCTACATTGAAGCAGATCTGAATCTAGGATGAACCTGATTTCCAGAATAAAAGATAAAGAGGCAAAAACCAAGTGGGAAGGACAGTGAAATAGTCTTACCAAGTAAGAAACCTTACTTGGAGATTACTAGGTGTAATTAGGTAGAGACCATTGAGGGAAGGCTAGAAGTTCCAGCTCACTTCATGAAGCTAACCATAAAGAGTGATGAGTGTAGTTAGAGAAAGAACTACATTGAGAACTATCCTAACAATGAGAATGAATGAGGGAAATAGAAAGTCTGTCTAGAGTACAGGCGGATTGGGGTGGGGTGAAGGGAAATTTGGGACATTGGGGTGGGAATGTTGCACTGGTGAAAGGGGGTGCTCTTTACATGACTGAAACCCAACCATAATAATGTTTGTAATCAAGGTACTTAAATAAAGATATTAATTAAAAAGAAAAAGAAAAAAATGTAGGGGAAAGGTTGTGCCTAAGACCTAGCACAACAATCCTATGATCTGGTATAATGAAGTTGAATCCTTGAAATTGCAGAAGACCAGAGGGAGTGTAGCACAGGAAAAAGTAAAGGCTAATAAACTGTCCATGCTTGATAAATTAGTAGGCAGACACAATTACCCTGAAGCCAGTAATTCTAACCTACAGAAGGAACTCCAGATATTGTATCTACAGGGTTTAACTTGGGAGCGACATAATTTGGGGGAGTAGACTGAGGTCAGCAACACTTACAAGCACTGTCATGGCAACCTCACACAACCTTGTTGAGACACCCACCTATCCCAGAAATTCTTTGCCAGCCAGACCAGCAATTCAATAAGTTCAATGCTACTTAGGCTCTGCAGTACTAGACATAACTTGAACTACTGGCATAGTATTTGGATGGGTTTCCAGAGCTGAGCCTAATGATGCTTAAAAGACTACCTGATTCTGGAGATAAAACTAAATTTTGGCTGAATACAAATGCTTGTGCCATAATCCTTGTATCATATCTCTGACTACAGGAGGTTTATACTTATATTTTCTACATCTAAAAACCATTTTCCAGAGATGGAAACAAATAATAGTTCCACCAGAGTGAACACAAGTTCCCTTTTTCACCACATCCCAGCATCACTTGTTTCTAGATTTTTGTTTTGTTTTGTTTTGCTGTATTGATTTTGAGGATTACACATAGTCTTGTTCAGGGTTCATTCCTGACTCTATACTTGTGATAACTCCTAGCAGTGCTTCAAGGACTTTATTGCGTTTCAGGTATTGAACCTGAGCCAGCCTTGTGCAAAGCAGTATCTTACCATTGTGCTCTCTCTGGTTCTGTTTTCAGGTTTTTTGATATAGATTATTCTTCCTTGTATGAGGTTTTGGTATAGATTATTATTCCTCGTATGAGGTGATATTTCATCATCATTCTTATTTATATTTATCTGATTATCAGTGATGGTAAACATGGTTTTTATTTACTTGTGGCTCATTTTTGTCTTATCTTTGAGAAAGTTTATGTTTATTTATCTCCTCTGTTTTTGTTTTTGGACCACATCTGGCCAAATTTGGTAGTTAGTCCCAGTATTGCGATGAAATGTGGCTAACGCAGGTTATCTTTACCCACCTTCTCTCTGACCCTCTTCTCATTTTATAATGGGGCTGGTTGATTGATTGTTGCTGTTGATAAGCTCTGAGCTAGCTTTATATGGCATGGAGCTCATATGCCTTTGTTTTATGATCTTTGTCTGGTGTATAGTATATAAATACTTCCCATCAGTAGGGTTATTTTTTTAAGTTAAGAGCTTCATTTCCTTTCCAATGAATTAGTTTTATTATATCTATTCAATTCTGCTTTAATTTTTCTTTACCAATAGAGCTGTATCATTGAAAAATCCTGAGATCAGTGCCAAAGAGAGTTATGTCTATGCTGTCTTCAAGATATTTTATATTTACCAATTTGATATTAAGGTGGTTAATTCACTTGAATCAACTTTTGGTAATGATTTAATTTCCCTTTTTTTTTGAACAAAATTACCTATTTCTTCAGCATCTTTTTTAAAGAGGCTCTCCTTTTCTACATCATACCTTTAGAACAATTGTTATAGATTTTTCCATGCATCTAAGAGTTTATTTTTGGATTTTCAATTCTATTTCATTTATGTAAGAGTCTATCTTTGTTCCAGTACCACACAGTGTTTATTCTATAGGTTTTGAATCATATTTGAAAGTCTGAGAATTCAATGCTTACTATTTTACTTTTTCTCAGGATTGGCTTTGGCTTCCCTGGAAGTTAATAATATTATTTTATATCAATAACATACAAATATTATTGGTCCCAACTTTCTATTGAAAGTAACAAAAGTGTCAGAATGAATAAGAAAACAATCTAACCCCCTTTGCCTTTATAAAAGGCATTTTAGATCCAAATGCTTATTAAAAGGTAAGAAAACAATATTAGATATACATACTAATATGAAAAATGCAGGGACAACAATCCTTATATATAATTTCTTCTTCAAACTAACATGATAACAAAAGATAGCAACATTCAGTTAGCAGTGATCAAATAATTTACCAAGGAAGCATGACATTCATTAACATATCAAATGAAGGGAAAAGAAAGCATATAAACCAGACCTAAATAATGACACTGCCTACTCATCAGTGAGAAAGAAAACAAGGGAATAAACAACACTAAATGACAACAAATCCTTGGCTCTGGTTTATAGAGCTGAAATTACCAAGCAGCGGGGAAGAGAATGAAGAGGTACATTGGCAGTGACAAAGGGATGGTGATGAAAGATCTGTTGTACTCTTGTGATGGTGGGTTAAGTTACTTTGAACATCAATTTTATAAATTTTAAAACTATAGTAACAAAATAAATAATTTTAAACAATAATAACTTAATAAGATGGATGACACTAACAGAAACAAATAGTAATAGTGGTCTTCAACATACAGCTTGCATCAATGGGAAGATAAAAAAGACAGGAAAATCAATGAGAAAACTACAGCCCTAAATGAGAAGTTAGACCAGATGGGTTTAATATACATATATTAGCCACTCCACCCCCACCCCAAAAGTCAAGTACACAGTCTTCTCAAGAGCACAGGGAACATTCTTGAGGATAACCCATATGTTGAGACACAAAACAAATGTCAATAGATTTATTTATATTGAAACCATATCAAGTATTTTTTATTACAATAGTATAAAACTAGAAATAAACCACTAAAGAAAAGCTGAAAAAACTACAAACATATGGATACTACACAACATGCTACTGAATATATTACTAAGCGAACAAGGAAATAAAGAGAAATGTAAAATCACCTGAAACAAACACAATTAAGACACATGCTATCACAACCTTGAGATAGATTAAAAAAAGTACCAAGAGGGATACTTAAAATAATAAGGATCTGTATTATGACACGAAAAAACTAAATAAACTATCCAACTTACAAATTTTGAAATGAACTTTATAAAAAAAGAACAAATAAATGCAAAAGCCAGAAGAATATTACATTAGACTTCAAATGAATAAACTGAAAATGTAAGTGATATTATAAAAGATCAATGTAATAATAACTGATATTGCAGAATGATTAAAACATTTGCAAGCTATTAGGGCAGTTAACTAAGGAAAAAGAAAAACTTTAATCATAGGTGCAGAACTAAAAAGAGGAGAGAATTTGTAGATATCACAGTATAACCAAGAATCACAGAAATACAAAGAATCCTGTATACCAATAAACTGGAAAAATGTAGAAGACTGGACAAAATCCCAGAATTATACAACTTTCTAAGATAGAATCAAGAGGAAGAAAGGAAGGAAGGAAGGTGGGAGGGAAAGAAGGAAGAAGAAAAGGAAGGAAAGTAGGTGAGATAGTATAGGAGGTAGGGCAGTTGCCTGGCATGTAGCTGATGTGGTTTTGATCCCCAGCAACCTTTATGGTGCCTCATGCCCACAAGAAGGATCACTGAACAAAGAGCCAGGAATAAACCATGAGCATTACAGGTGTGACACAAAAACAAGAAGAAAGATAAGAAACAAAGAAAGAAATAAAAAATAAGAGAGGATTAGACAAAAAAGAAAAAAGAACAAATGAATAACCCTAATGAATATACATTCAAAAGCCTAAATACAAGTTAGCAAACTGAAGTACAAAATATATTAAGAGGATCACATAAAACAATAATTGGTCTTTATTCCATGAAAGGATGGTTCAATATACTAAATAAATGTAATATGACATGAACTAAAAGAAATTTAAACCCATATGAATATATTCAGAGAAGACATTTGACAATATTCACTTATAAAAATAAAATAAATTGAGAAAGTAGGGAAAAAATTTAAACATAAAAAGGCTAGTGACAATGTTACAATAAATATTAATGAATGGTGAAAGATTAAAAACTTAATAGTGAGAATGAAACCCTTACTGTTAGTGAGAATTTTATCTGGCTCAGCCTCTGTGTAAAACAATATGGAGATCTCTCAAAATATAGGGATAGGATTCCCATTCAACTCAATGAAACCATGTCTATTATTTTAAACTTTATTTATTTATATTTATTGATTGATTGGTTTTTGGATCACACCCAGCAGTGCTCAGGCATTACTCCTGACTCTGCATTCAGAAATCACCCCTGGCAGACTGCGGGAACATGTGAGATGCTGGGAATCAAACCAGGTCCATCCCAGGTTGGCTACATTCAAGACAAATGCCCTACCACTGTGCTCTCTCTCCCCAGCCCTGAAACCATTTCTTGATATCAATATCCCAAACAATGAAGCATTAATTTCCAAAGACATATGCACCACCTATGTTTATCATTGCTGAGATATGGAAATAATTCAAATTCTCAACTACAGATTAAGGATCAAAAGGTTATAGTATAGATTATGACAATGATAGCTGGGGATAATCATTCTGGACAAGAACAAGGTGCTGAAAGAAGATAAAATGATACACATGATATCCCTTCAAAAATAATATTGCAAACCATAGTCTAAAAGGTAAAAAGGGAAAAGAGAGAATGAGAGAGTAGAAAAATGTTTGCCACAGAGGCAGAAAAAGAAGAAACCAGAAGGGGAGGGTGGAAGGGAAACTGAGGACATTGCTGGTGGAAAATGTGCACTAGTGAAGGGTGTTGGACATTTAATGACTGAAACTTAATTAACAAACAACCTTGAAACTGTGTATCTTGTGGTGATTAAAATAATTTATTTATTAAATAAATAAAACAAATAGGTTTAACATATGCAAGCCAATCAAGGTGTATTAACACCTTATCAACAAAAGAAAAAATAAAAACCATATGATCATATCAATAGATGCAAAGAAAACATTTGATTAGGTCCAATACCTGATTATGATAAAAACTTGCAACAAGATAGGAATGGACAGAACTTTTCCCAATATAGTCAAGGCCATTTACCTCAAGCACATGGCAAATATTATACTCAAATAGAAAAAGAAAAAGTCATTCCTCTAAAATTTTACACGACAAGACTGTTCCCCTCTCACCACTCCAATTCAACATAGTACTTGAAGTACTTGCCATAGTAATTAGGCAAGAAAAAAGATATCAAGGGCACCCAAATGGGAAAGGAAGAAATCAAGTTCTCACTGTTCACAGATGACTTAATACTATATTTAGAAAAACCTTAAGATTCTAACAAAAAGCTTCTAGAAACAGATTCATAGCAAAGTGGTAGGCTACAAAATTAAGATGAAATAATTAATAGCCTTATTATATACAAATAATAATAGAGATAAAATAAGCATTAAAAATCAATTCCATTCCAAGAGTACCACAGAAACTCAAAATCAGGTGTGAACTTACTAAAGAGGTAAGGGGCCTATACAAAGAAAACTACAAAACCCTGCTTCAAGAAATAAATGAGAACACAAGAAAATGGAGACACATATCCTGCTCATGGATTGGGAGGATTAATATTATTAAAAAGGCAATACTCCCCAAAGCATTGTACAAGTTTAATGCTTGGTATTAAATCCTCTAAGGATACTCATGACATTCTTCAAAGAAGTGAAACAAACACTCCTGAAATTCATTTGGAAGAACAAAAACCCACAAAATAGTAAAGCAACCCTTAGGAGAAAGAAGAAGGGAAGCATCACTTTTCCCAGATTTAAATTGTATCATAAATCAATAGTCATTGAAATACTATGGTATGGGATAAAGTCAGATTCTCACTCAGATCAGTGGCATAGACTTAAGTATTCAGAAAAATAATGCCAGATATACAATCAATTAATCTTTGATAAAGGGGCAAAATGCAAAATGAAGTAAGGAAAGCCTCTGCAACAGGGGTGTTGGGAAAACTGATCAACCACATGTAAAAAAGTGAACTCAGACTTCTATCTAACACCATGCACAAAGGTCAAATCAAATGGATTAAAGACCTTGATATCAGGCCTGAAACCATAAGGGATATAGAAGAAAAGAAAGGCAAAACACTCATTTAACATTTAGACTAAAGGTATCTTCAAGGACGAAATGCCACTCACCAAACAAGTGGAAGCATAGATAATCAAATGGGACTACAATAGAGAAGCTTTTGCACCACCAAGGAAACAGTGACCAGGATACAAAGACCACCCACAAAATTGGAGAAACTGCACCAAAAACCCATCTGATAAAGGGCTAATACAATATCTAAGATATATAAGGTACTGACAGAAGTTAACAAGAGAAAAACATCTAACACCATCAAAAAATGTAAGAAGTTAACAGACATTTCCTAAAAGAAGAAATACAAATGGCCAAAAGTCACATGAAAAAATATTCCACATCACTGTTACACAACAAGGTATCATCTCAGATCACAGAGACTTGCACACATAACAAAGTACACAACCAGTGCTGTGAGGATGCAGGAAGAAAGGAACTACCATTCACTGCTGGTGGGAATGGTGTCTAGTCGGACCTTTCTGGATAACAATACAGATATTCCTCAAAAAGCTAGAAATTGAGTTCCCATATGATCCAGCAATATCACTCCTAAAGCTATACCCTAGGATATAACCTAGGAACACAAAAACACAATACAAAAATGCCCTCTACACTCCTATGTTCATTGCAGTACTATTTACAATAGCCAGAACATGGATACATCCCAGATGCTTGATAAATAAGTGTCTCAAGCAATTGTGGTACATCTACACAATGAATTCTATACAGCTGTTAGGAAAAATGAAGTTACAAAATTAGTCTATACATTGATGGACATGGAGACTAGTATGCTGAGTGAAATGTCAATGGGAGAATGCTAGACACAGAATATTCTCACTCATCTATGGCACTTAAGAAAAATAAAAAGACATTATTATAATCATACACAGAGAAAATAGAGATTAGGGCTGAAAGGACCAGCCATGATATGAATAAATAACTACACTAACAACTATCATGACAATGGTAGTGAGAGAGAGAAGTAGAATTCCTGTCTCGAATGCAAGCAAAGGATGGGTGAGAAGGGAGGTGAGGGTATTGGTGGTGGTTGTACTGGTGAAGGGGTGTTATTTTTTATGACTAAAACCCAACTACAAACATATTTGTAATCATGGTGCTTAAATAAAGATATTATTTTTAAAAATGCCCTCTGCACTTCTGTGATCATTGTAGTCCTATTAACAATAGACAGAATCTGGAAACAACCAAGGTATGTGACAGTTTATGAATAGCTAAAGAAGCTGTGTTACATTTACACATTGGAATACAATGCAGCTGTTAGTAAAATATAAAGTCATACAATTTGCCTATACATGGATGAACATGGATACTATTTTGCTGAGTGAAATGAACCAGAGAGAGAGGGATAGACATAGAATAGTCTCACTCATCTGCAGGATATGAGAAAAATAAAAAACAGTAATCTGGCAATAATATCCAGAGACAAGATGGATGAATATTGGGAGGATTAGCTCATGATGTGAAGCTTACCACAAAGAGTGGTGAGTGCAGCTAGAGTATTTATCACAATGACAACTACCCTAACAATGACAGGGAGAGAGGCAGAATGCCTGTTTGACAGACAGGTGGGGAATTAACGGTGGTTGGAAATGTGGGGACATTGGGGTTGGAAAGATCATAATGATTGATGGTAGCATTTATCTATGATTAAAATCCCAGTATGAAAAAAATTTAAACATGGTGATTAAATAAAAAATAAAATAAGTAATAAAAGGTAGAGTATTTGTTGGCATATAAGACAACTGGTCATGTAAGACGACCCCCTAATTTTATAGTTAAAACATAGGTTTAGGCCTATATTCACTGTATAAGACAGAACGTTCCTGTGCTGCAACTGTATGTACCACAATGAGCCAATCACATCAAGCAAAGGTTCAAAGGGTATACTGTAATGGACTTCCTCTCTGATTCTGACCCATTTGAGCAGGCTTTTGACAGTGTAGATTTGGGTACAGAACATTGTCTAATTTGCATGCATCAAAAGCCCGCTTAGATTGGCCGAGGTAGAGAGGTGGTCCAAGCAGCCTTGCAGTGATTGGTGCAGGATCGAGTTGGAAAATTCATTTCGTGGCAATATCCAGATGATTTTCGTCTAGCAGCATATCGAGACATTTTTCAGGATATACTCGGCGTATAAGACGACTTCCAATGAAAGACTTTTTTTGTTTTAAAAGTCGTCTTATACACCAGCAAATATGGTACATCTATTAATAAAACAAATGTCCCACAAATGTTGTGGTATATATACACAATAAAATATCATACTACTTTAAGAATACATTTTGCCTAATACACACACACACTTTACATTCATATAAAAACAAAGGGCCAAAGCAACAGGAAAATTGAGTAATTGAGTTGGGTGACTTGAATGTGTGTTTACAGAGTCACTGGGATAGTGAGTATACTCATGTTGGAATTACATGCATTATGGAATCACAAACTATTATGAACAGTATCCTAAATCATAAAACCTCCATTGTAATAAAAAAGATAAAAAGATTTTCCTCTAAGATTATGTACAAGAAAAGGTTTCCAACTTTAATATTTATCATAGTATTAAAAGTTCTTGTCAAGGAATTTAGGCAAGGAAATGAAATAAAAGATATCCAAATTGGAAAATAAGTGAAATTCGCAGTATTTCAAAAATATACAGGGTACTGAAAGAACTTAACAAGAAAAAACATCTAACTCCATCAAAAAATGGAGATAAGAAATGAACAGATACTTAGTCAAAGAAGAAATACAAATAGCCAAAAGACACATGAAAAAATGCTCCACATCACTAATCATTAGGGAAGGCAAATCAAAACAATGATGAGGTACCATCTCACGCCACAGAGACTGGCACACATCACAAAAAAACAAGAACAAGAACAATCAGTGCTGGCTGGAATGTGTAGAAAAAGGAACTCATATTCACTACTAGTGGGAATGCCATCTAGTCCAACCTTTATGGAAAATGATATAGAGAGTCCTCAAAAAACTGGAAATTAAACTACCATATGATCCAGCAATACCACTCCTAGGGATATACTCTAGGAACACAAAAGTACAATTCAAAAATCCCTTTCTTAGATCTATATACATTGCAACACTATATACAATAGCCAGACCCTGTAAACAACCAAGATGTCCTTTCAACAGATAAATGGCTAAAGAAACTGTGGTACATATACGCAATGGAATATTATGCAGCCATCAGGAGAGATGAAGTCATGAAATTTCCTATACATGGATGTACATGGAATCTATTATGCTGAGTGAAATAAGTCAGAGAGAGAGATAGACATAGAATAGTCTCATCCATCTATGATTTAAGAAAAGATCTATGATTTAAAATAAAATTATAAACTTAAAATCTATAAATAAAGAAAAATTAAGGACATTATTGTAATAATACCCAAAAACAAAAGAGATGAGGACCAAAAGGCCTGGCCCACAATATAAAGCTCAACTCAAAGAGTTTTGAGTACAGTTAGGGAAATAACTACACTAACAACTATAATGACAATCATAATGAGTGAGAAAAGTAAAATGCCTGTCTTGAATACAGGCAGGGCTTGGGAAAGAGGGAGGGGTCATTGGTGGTGAGAATGTTGCACTGGTGAAGGGGAGATGTTCGGTTTATGACTGAAACCCAACTACAATCATGCTTGTAATCATGGTACTTAAATAAAAATTTTGTAAAAAAAATCTGGCAGTATTTGCAGATGAATGACAATATACTTTGAAAACCCTAGATACTCTACCAAAAATACTAGAAATTTATACCAGTACTATAATGGTATAAAATGTCAGATTATAAAATCAGGATTTTGATTTTATAAACAAAATATGAAATAAAAGAGCAAGAAAGCATTTGCAAATAGTTTAAAATAATTAAGTATGCAGGAATAAACTTAAGTAAGCAGGCAAAAGACTTGCATTCATGTAGTGGAGTAAGTAATATTGTTAAAATAAATATCCATAATATTATAGGAAGTCATAGATTCAGTGAAATGCTAGCAAAATTTCTGTGATATCCTTCAATGAAGTTCAGAATAAATTTTACTAAAACTTGTATAGAACTATAAAACAGAAGAATAAAAACATTTTCCCTCTAAGGTCAGGTATAAGAAGAAAATGTTTCTCACTGTCATCACTTCTATTCAACATAGTACTGGAATATTTGTCATAGCAATTAGACAAAAAAAAAAGACATTAAGGGCAACCATATAGGAAAGAAAAAAAATCAAGCTCTCACTATTTGAAGACAACATAATTCTACAGTTAGAAAATCATAAAGACATTGTAAAAAATCTCCTAGAAACAAGAGATTTGTATAGTAAAGTGGCAGGTTACAAAATTCATACACAAAAGTTCATGGATTTTCTATATGTGTTAATGAAAGACAAGAGAGATATTTTTTAATCCCATTAAAATTGTGCCTCAGTAAATCAAATATTTCAGAATTAGCATACTAAGAGCTGAGAGATCCATACAAAGAAAACTACTACTTCAAGAAATTTTAAAAATATATTATTAAGAAATACTACTTCAAGAAATAAAAGAGGACAAAGAAAGGGTTAGAAGGGTTAATGTAATTAAAATGATAATATTCCCCAAAGCATTAAATAGATTTACTGCAATACCTATAAGGATACTCATGACATATTTCAAAAAAATCAAAACCTTCTGAAATTTTTATAGAGCAATAATCCTTCACAAATAGGCAACCACAATCATTGGGGAAAATAAGATGAGAGGAACCACTTTTCCCAACTCAAAACTGTACTATGAAGCACTAGTAATTAAAACAGCATGATACTGGAATAAAGACAGACCTTCAGAGAAATTATACAGAGTGAAATATCCATAGATAGACCTTTTGGCATATGACCAGTTAATCTTCAATAAAGTTGCAAAAAAAATGAAGTAGAGCAAGGGAAGCCTCTTAAATATGTAGTGTTTAGAAAACTAGTTAGATGCAGGTCAAAACAAAAAAGTGAAACAGATTATCTAACACCATACATAAAAATAAAATTAAAATTGATTGAATACCATTTTATAGAACTGAATTGATATGTTACTAAAAGGAAAACGTAAATCAAATCTCTTCATGACATTAAAACTAAAGACATGTTTCAAAGATGAAAACCATGAACCAAGCAAGTGAAAACAAACAAATGGGACCAATTCTTTACTTCAAAGGAAATGACAGTCCTTGGAATGGGAGAAATTATTTATCTGACAATCATTTGAGAAGAGTTAATATCAAAGATACATAAGCTACTAGTATAATTTTATGATATAAATCCAACCTCATCAAAAAATGTGGAGAAGTAAACAGAAATTAAATAGCACATGAAAAACCTCTCTGCATCAGTAATTATTAGGGAGATGCAAATCAAAACAATTGCAGCACTATTTACAATAATCACTCTGGAAACAACCAAGATGCCCTTCAACTGATGAATGGCTAAAGAAACTGTGGTACATATACACAATGGAATATTATATGGCTGCAGGAGAGATAAAGTGAAGAAATTTTTCTATACCTGGATGTACATGGAATCTATTATGCTGAGTGAAATAAGTCAGAGAGAGAGAGAGAGAGAGAGAGAGAAACTGAACTGTCTCACTAATCTATAGGTTTTAAGAAAATTATTGTAATAATGCCCAGAGACAATAGAGATGATGACCGGAAGAACCAGCTCACAATATGAAGCTCACCACAAAGAATGGTGAGTGCAGGTAAGGAAAAAAAAAACTACACTAAAAATTATCATGACAATCTAGATGAGTGAGAGAAGTAGAATGCCTGTCTTCAATACTGGCAGGGGTTGGGAGGAGTGAGAGGGACATTGGTGGTGGGAATGTTGCACTGGTGAAGGGAAGTGTTCTGTTTATGACTGAAATCCAACTACAATCATGCTTGTAATCATGATGCTTAAATATTTTATTTTAAAAAACAGCAACAATGAAATATTATCTCATACCACAGAAACTGGCATACTTCAAAAAGAATAAGAAACAGTAATGGCATGGGTGCACAGAGAACAGGATTCACACTGCTCATGGGAATATCAATTCACCCAGCTCTTCTGAAAAGTATAAAAACATTCCTAAACAAGCAAATAAAAACTATGAGTTGAGCTTTAATTTGACTTACCGACTTCAATTTTTGGAATATATCCCAAGGTCCCCAAAATAGAATGGAGAAAAGACATTTATACTCCTATATTCTTTGCACCACTAGCTAGTAGCAAAATCTAGAAATAACCCAAGTGTCCAAGAACAAATGACTGGATAAAGAAACTATGACACATATATGCAGAGGAATATTACTTGGTCATGCAATTTTCTGCTACACAGAAAAACTTGGAGAATATCATGCTGAGTGTAGTTAGTCAGGAGAGAGAGTCCAACACAAATGATCTCTCTTAAATGTGAGATATAAAGAAACATAATGCTGGAATGGTGATTACTCAAAAACAATGGACACAAAGGACATGACAATGAGTATTCAATAAGAAATATGCCACTGGAGGGGGTTAGGAAATAGAACAGGGAGACATATCATCTATGGTGGAGGGAAGCATTCAACAGAGGAGGAGGTGGTGGTGCCAATTGGTGATAATGTGTTAGATATGAAACCTTATCATTAATAGTATTTTGAATCACACAGCCAAATTTTATAAAAACCAGTGACTCTTGAAGAAGTAGACTGGTGGTAGGATGTAAATGGGGGTTGGGGGCTTAGGTGGAGGGATGTGGGCACTGGTGAAGGGATCAATGTTGAAACATTAAATGCTTAAAATTCAGTCATGAATAACTTTTTAATTTCATGGCAACGGAAGGAAAATAACAGCAGCAGCAACAACAATACATTTCTAAGAAAAATAGATCAGAGGCATCATGGTTCCTGACTTTAAAAGACAGAGTAAAGCTGCATCAATAAAAGAATATGGTATTATTAACAATAGCAGAACACAGATCAATAGACCAGAATTAGAGGTCAGAATAAATCCACATTTTCATTCTGACAAAGATACCAAAGAATGCAATTATGTAAGTAAAAACTTTCCAATAAATGGCACTGGAAAATCAGGGCAGTCACTTGTAAAAGATTTGGGTTAGACTTCATATAATAAATATTAATTCAAAACTAATTAAAGATTTGAATGTAAGATATATTCTGAAACAAACTAAACATGTATGAAATAAATCATAGGCAAAACATGCTACAATATTGACTTCATTGATATGTTTGTGAACTAAACTCCAATCATAAAGTAACAAAAGAAAAGCAAACTGCTGGGCTATCAAATTAAAACACATAAGCATGGTGGAAAAAATCAATAAAATAAAAGATACTGAGACTAAATATTTTCATGTAAAATTCAATAAGAAGTAACAACAACAATATGTCAATTCTTATAGAATTCAATAACAGCAACACAAAAAGAACTACCCATATAGGTAAATATGGATAGAAGAAAAACAGAGAATTCACAAAAGATGATATACAAATGTCCAACAAGCACATGAAAAAATAATCTTCACTCATAAGAAAAATAGAAACTGAAACTATGAGAGATTACTTCAAACCTACGAGAATGGTTTATATAGGATATCAAAAAAGAGCAAGTTTGGGTGAGGATGTGGATGCAAAAGTTGACCTTGTATATGATTGGTGTGGATGTAAGGTGATACAAATTATTTAATTAAACTTGTCATAAAATATTCAGAAGTAAGAATAAAAATTTCTCTCTGTGTAAATGATAGACTAATCTAACCACATGACAGCTATTCATTCCACTTGCAGGTAGAATATTCAAAGAATATAAATGCACTAAATTGAAAGGATATATGTACTCCTAGGATCATTAAAGTGATATTACAATAGCCCCCAAATGAAAGCAATTCAAATGAGCAGCAATAAAGTGAATGAAGATATGGTATAAATACACATTGAAACACTTCTCCATAAGAAAAGATATCTTGTCTTTTGTGATAGTATAGATGAAGTTGGAGGATGTCATACTGATATAACAAAAAGAGAATATGCCGATGAGATCCCTCAATGAGGAATAGAAATAATCAAAACAAAGGAACAGATAAAAACCAATCCAAATATAACCCTTAAACACTGGCTGCTTATTTAAGGTTGCTCAAATAGGAGGTTAGAGGAGAATCAAAGAACCAATAGAGTTCACTGGTGTATAGGGATAGATATCACTTTGGTGGCCAGAATGGTGAGACCCTTTACTCTTGGGAAGGTGTGAAAAAGCATTCCTGAAACAGGTTAATGAAATAAGTCAATTTTACCTCAAAATAAATGAGATAAAAGTAAAAAAAAAAAGGGGGGAGCCGGGAAGTGGCACAGGAGGTAAGGTGCCTGCGGACCACGGTTCTATTCCCCGG
>PVKC010005563.1:0-32936 GCA_004027635.1 Crocidura indochinensis | reverse complement strand
CGGCTGGTGCAGAGCCCCAACTCCTACTTCATGGACGTCAAGTGCCCAGGATGCTATAAGATCACCACCGTCTTCAGCCATGCACAGACGGTAGTTTTGTGTGTGGGCTGCTCCACTGTCCTCTGCCAGCCTACAGGAGGAAAAGCAAGGCTTACAGAAGGGTGCTCCTTCAGACGGAAGCAGCACTAAAAACTCCCTGAATCAAGATGAATGGGAAACCGTCCCAATAAACACATTTTGGATATAAAAAATAAAATGGGGAGAAGAAATGGACAGACACTTTGACAAAGAAGAAATACAAATGGCCAAAAGACACATGAAAAAATGCTCCGCATCACTAATCATCAGGGAGATGCAAATCAAAACAACTATGAGGTACCACCTCACACCACAGAGAATGGCACACATCACAAAGAATGAGAACAAACAGTGTTGGCAGGGATGTGGAGAGAAAGGAACTCTCATGCACTGCTGGCGGGAATGCCGTGTAGTTCAACCTTTATGGAAAGCGATATGGAGATTCCTCCAGAAACTGGAAATCGAGCTCCCATACGATCCAGCTATATCACTCCTAGGAATATACCCTAGGAACACAAAAATACAATACAAAAACCCCTTCCTTACACCTATATTCATTGCAGCACTATTTACCATAGCAAGACTCTGGAAACAATCTAGATGCCCTTCAACAGACGAATGGCTAAAGAAACTGTGGTACATATACACAATGGAATACAAAGCAGTTGTCAGAAGAGATGAAGTCATGAAATTTTCCTATACATGGATGTACATGGAATCTATCATGCTGAGTGAAATGAGTCAGAGAGAGAGAGAGAGAAACACAGAATGGTATCACTCATCTATGGGTTTTAAGAAAATGAAAGACATTCTTGCAATAATAATAATTTTCAGACACAAAAGAGAAAGAGCTTGAAGTTCCAGCTCACCGCATGAAGCTCACCACAAAGAGTGATGAGTTTAGTTAGAGAAATAACTACAGTTTAACTGTCCTAATAATAAGAATGTATGAGGGAAATGGAGAGCCTGTCTAGAGTACCGACGGGTGGTGGGTGGGGAGGAGGGAGATTTGGTACAATGGTGATGGAAACGTTGCACTGGTGATGGGTAGTGTTCTTTACATGACTGAAACCCAAACACAATTATGTATGTAATCAAGGTGTTATAATAAAATATATATAAAAAGAGAATTCTTTGCTGGTGCTTGTCACTCATTAGATTGAAGCATCTTTGGATTGAAGCACCTTTGGGATTGGTCCCTTACCCTAACTGTTCTCCACCCCAGGATGTGGTGTTTCACTTCCCAATGAAGATCCTGATGCGTCTCAGGGAGAAATGGCTTGCACTTTCAGTTTTCCACAACTGAGCTATCTGCTAGCTGACCTTAGTGCTAGGAGCAAAAAGTTTGTAGTGGAAGTTCCTGAACCTGTTTTATCTCCTTAACCATGAGGAAATTATTTCCTGAGTTAGTATTTGCTTCCAGACCCACATCTCACCAATCCCCTGGGATTGGGGCAAGAGGCTTCCACTTCAATGAATAAACCCAAGTCTATGGTTTTCAGTGTAAAAGTGCGTCTGCCATTTCAGCAGATGACAGTGAGGATGTCGAACCAGGGCTACAGAACCAGTACAATATATTTAGTGATTAAGGAAGATACAAGATCTGGACCACTGTTCATAAACCTAATGTCTAGGGCTAAGCATAGATGCTGCAGGGCTGGAACATCAGTACAATGGGGAGGGTGTCTATTTTACACAGAGCCACCCAGGCTTGATCTCTGATACTCCTCATTGTTCCCTGAATCTGACAGGAGTGATTCCTGCATGCAGATCCAAGAGTAACCTCTGAGTCCTACTGGGTGTGTCCTCAAAACCCCACACCCCCAAAATATATAGGTACTAATATGGAAATAAACCAGAAAGAACAAATCCTAAATAGACCATTTACTATATGGAGTCTGAATAAACTAAGTGTGCAGTGATGAAAACAGAAAATTGTGCATGTAAACATGAGTGAATTAGATACTATATTTAAGAAAAATTAAAAATACAAAAAAAAGAGTTTTAAGAAATTTATGAAGGAGTTGACAGGAATTATAATTGACTGAAAATTATTATAAAGTAATTTGGAGAAGAGGAGAAATTTGTGGTAGGAATTACATGACTCTAGGCTTCTGTAAAACTAATAAGATTATATAACCTCCCAAAGTAAGTTTCTGTGCATGTAAATAAAAATTATGTGAAAAGTTAAAAGAAATAGAAATAATCAGGTCTCATTTTTAAAATGTCTTGTTGCTTAAACAGTAATGGTACAAGGGTTGTACATGTGCACCATATGTATGTTATTCTGACTGGAAAGCCTTTGGCTTTGTTATTTGTACATTATTTATATGAAGAAGAGATGGGAAAATAAGATTCATTTTTAGTAAAGAGACATGGAGAGAGGCTTGTATGGGTGTCTGTTCTGATTCTAATAAAGTCAGATAAATTCTTTTAAATATACTACTTAATGATTAAATAATATCTATTGCAATGTTTTCCCAGAAGATTAAGACTTTTTTTTTTATTTTGTTTTTGGGTCACACCCGGCAGTGCTCAGGGGTTACTCCTGACTCCATGCTCAGAAATTGCTCCTGGCAGGCACGGGGGACCATATGGGGCACCGGGATTCGAACCAATGACCTTTTGCATGAAAGGCAAACTCCTTACCTCCATGCTATCTCCCGGGCCCCAGATTAAGAATTTTATATTGTAAAAACAAATTGCTTGACATTATATAACTTAGGCAGGACACTATACTATACTTTGTTGTACTTTTATTTTTCCCTTTTTCTCTTTCTCTGAATATGCAAAACCATACATTTTCCCAAACTTATGAGCAAAACATTAATAGCACATAGGAAAAAATACCCTCTTGCTATTTTCCTAATAGATACAACATGGTTTACCCTTTTTAAGATTAATTAATTTTGTAGCTTTCCTAGCAAAGCTTAGAGTATACCAAGAAGGAAACACACTTCACGAGAGAGTGCCAGCTCCCTACAACTCAGAGCTCAGTGTCTTTCCCTGGTAACCAGCATACAACACATTTTAAAAGTTCCAAATGACTCTTCCCCAGGGAAACAGATTCATAAAAACATATCATGATTCAATTACATGTACAGCACCTCTAGGAAAATAAAGAATATGTGAATAATGTTTTGGAAGAAAGCCTTTGGGGAACAAGATTCAGATATTTAAGAATTAACTGTTCTTTCTTCAAGCTCATTTAATGGGTAACAAAAGTAAAAAAAGCCACAAAGAATAATTATTTTGTTTTACTAGTCAAGAAAATCTTGTATAATTAAAACTTCCTTTCATAAGCTATGTAGTGTCACCCTTCCATGGAAAGAATTGACATATTTATTTACTTATAAAATCCTTTCTTGAATGTGAGTTTCAGTTGGGAAAATTCATAAATGTAAATTTGTTTCTACTTTTTGTCACTTTAAGTTATCAGCCAAATAATCTGGAAACTGATCATTTGGGAGAGACTAATATGCCATATATGAACTTGCTAACAACTGTTACTTGAGTTCTAGCAACTAACCTAAAATCAGGCGAGAGTTTTCTGGCCACTGCATCCAATATTACCAACTTGTTTAGGTATGTGAACAAAAGCTCCTTTTTTTTTTTTTTTGCACAATAAGCAGAGACTTGAAGATCTTCCTCACATAGCTTCCACAAAGCCAGTATTTTGGCTAAAGCACACACATCTCCTAAGGAGTGTGAGTGGGTGAACTGCTTGAGTTTCTTCTGACCCCATGAAGCCCATTTCTTTTCTGCTACTATAACTTTGGAGGAGATTTGATGATAGTATCACTTTCAGGTCTAATTTTGGTGGGACTTAGAAACATGATTAACATTGTAGGTTCTATAATCAAATTCTTTATTGTACATGTTACCCATAATGCATTCAGACACACCGCAGTGCCTATAATATTACACTAATAAACTAATGAGATTGTGAACCTTGAGCCCATTGGGGTCTAGTCTGTCTGCACCTGTTTGGGATCTGAAAGAAGTTATTGTTCTTGGTCATCCATCTAATGAAGGGCTTCTTGTAGTGATCTGCAACTTTGTGTGTGTGTGTGTGTGTCTGTGAGAGAGAGAGAGAGAGAGAGAGAGAGAGAAAGAAAGAAAGAAAGAAAGAAAGAAAGAAAGAAAGAAAGAAAGAAAGAAAGAAAGAAAGAAAGAAAGAAAGAAAAAGAAAGAGAAAGAAAGAGAGAGAAGTAGAAACATCATTGCCTTTATTTTTGAACACCTCTTGAAGTCTGCCTAAGAGTTTTAGAGAGAAAGATCTCAGGCTGGAGAACTAGAGAGCCGGGAGTAGAAGGAGGCCTGAATGCCTGTAGTTCTGGAGCTGATCTGTGGATACCTGCAGTTCTGGAGTTTGAGAAAGAGGAAAGAGGAGTGGAGAAAATTGCATTCTGATGATGATGATATCAATATATCTATATATCTATCTATATCTATATCTATATATCAGATATATATGCTGATGTTCTTCATATAACAAGCCGGCCCAGCTGGGGTGGTAGGCTGGGCTTTTAGTTTTTAGCCTGGCCTGCAGGCTCTGCTCTGGTATTAACCTGAAACCCCAATAAGTGCCAAGCTCTCCTTTTTATAGTAGGGCATTTGTCAGTTACAGGGGAGTCATGTTCCAATTTAGGGGTGTGGGTCTCTGTCCAGGGCAGCGTGTTCCAGTCCAACTGCCATTATGGGGGATGTCATCACACCTTAAAGGCACATTGACTAATTCCCTTAAATATATCAACACTTCTCAAGCTCAGCTCCATTCTGCCTGCCTCCCTAAATGCATCCCTGCTGAATCTCCTCTCCCTTCACCCCTCCCCCAGACCAGGAGGGTTCTGAGGTTGGTAACTATAAGGCCTGGGGATGGCTGAAGGGAGAGGAGATTCAGCTAGAAGACTCAGCAGGAGAAGCCTCGGGAGAAAGAGGCAGGATGGAGAGATGATTGGGTGCAGAGAGGCTTAGAAGCCATGTAAGATACACACATGGTGGTTAGAGCCCTATAATAAAGCTTCAGGTCTCCTGACTTCTACTGACTGCTGTGGATCATAATTGGACATTTACAGCAATTGGTGATTGACTCGTTGAAAATGTACTAACCATACCTTTTCTCTAGGGATAAAGAGAGAAAGATAGGACTTCTGGAGGTGGCCCATAAATAACTGCAGTTTCTTCTGAACCCTCAGACCTGCCAGCCGGAAGGGGGTGCAGCCCCTGGGTTGGAGGAGAAAGACCTCACCATCCACTCCATTAACCACCATCAAGGACTCTTATTAATTTAATTAATAATACACATTCCTATCCCTCATTTATCTAAAACACAAAATTACAATAACTATAATATTAAATTAGAAAAATTAGCAGTTTGTATTTTTCTTTAAGTTTGGACAATATTCTTTCAGAATTTCCTCTTCATCACTCTTGAATGGACTTTGCTACTTTATTTTATTTTTTCCCCAGTACTTCAGGATCTAAAATTTAAGAACCTGGACATTTTCTTTTATGATGTGATAATCGTGAATTTACTTAAGAAAAGACTAAATAACTTATTTAAAAACCTAAATAACTGCTAAATAACTTCCCTAGTGTGTGTATATATCATAGAAACAATTGAAAATCACCAGTCATGGTGGCGAAGAGAAGGAAGAATAAGGCATTGAGTACTGGAAGAAAAAATGGACAAGCCAGGAGATAAAAGTGTGCTTTATCTACAAACTTAAGCAAACTTGACACATTTTGCGCAGAAATAAAAGGTTTGCTTCTCTGAACTCTGCTAACTTGATCAAGATGATATAATCTGGTTTCCCTGGGATGATTGAATCTCACCCAAGCACATGATTTCATTTGATTTCAAGGGTTTCTTCCTGATCTTCATGCCCCACCCAGATGCACCCCATTAGCACCCTGGGTTGACTAGATATTTATCTTAGTCATTCTACCCTCCTGATTGCTGTTCTTCTCATCTCAGCCTTGTACAGGGCTTTGAGGAAGGGAGGTGCTGTAATTGATGCCTCTTCTTCACAAGTGTAGGGTTATACAGAGGTCACCCAGCAAGAATCCTCAACTAATGGACTAATGTTCACACACTGGCCAAGACCTGCCACTAATCCTTAACAACACCAGAGGCAAGAAACTAAGGGTCAGCCCAGGAGCTTTGATTTGATGGTGCTGCATTAGACACCTCCATTGTACTTCCCCTCATTCGCAGCCACTGCTCTGGTTACAATTCTACAAATTCACTCTAATGGCGTGGGACTGCTCACTCCTAGGTTGTAAACTGGGGTTCTTTCTTATTCTCATTACTCCTCCAGAGCCTTCACTAATTTTTTCGGTAATTTAGTAATTTGAAATAGATCCTGATCTACATATTGGCAACATTCTCATTCTTCTTTACAGTCTCCAGAACCACCAAAGAAAGAAAAAAGATCTGTATGGAGACAACAACAAAAAGACTTCACCCAGAAGTTACCTCAGGTGATGCATTTTTATTCTTTTATGCCAGCACTGAGACTCAAATATATGAATTCACTGGAAGTGGTCAGTGGTTACACGAGACACCTGGGTCCACATCCACTCACTCACTCACTGTGACATCTGAATACAGCTGAAATAACAGTGCCACAACGAAGTTTCTGGGATCAAGAACCTTCCAATGACCTCAGAGATAAGAAAAAAAAATCTCTGTGGTCCATGACCCATCATAGGAGATGATTGTTAAGCATTGTAAAGAGACCTCATCAATTTCCAAATCATTCATGAAATACTCATTTCCTGGTGTCAACACCTCCCCCTCAGAGACCAGGAGTTCAGACCTTCCTCCCAGGAGACCAGTCAGACTGTTATAAATGAGAGTATGAGCCGTTCAGAAGAAGAAGATAGTGGCTTTATTTTCCGAGTGGGTGGCCAAGCAAGTATTAAGAAATAACAGGGAAATACAAAAGTCATTTTGTAAATGCAATTAAAGTGTAGTAAAACTGGCTTGTTATTTTATACAACTATAAGGAAGCAAAATGAAAGGAAACCATTTTTAATCCCTTAGGACTGCCACCACACAAAGAACCATTAATTAGTAGTTAAAAATATTGACAAGTGATGGGGCCAGGAGATAGTACAGTGAGTTGGGTTCTTGACCCTGTTTCAATTGCCCACATGATTCAGTTGGATTAGTCTCTCACCTCACAATCTCATTTTAACTAACTTCATCTGCTATTACCTTAATAGCAGAGAATGTCTTATCACATAGCAGGAGTTAGAAATTCAATTTAGAGATTTTTTGATAGTCTTACTTCAACATATTTATGATTTGTTTTCTTATTTTTAGGCACCCACAAACTGTTTTCCCAAGTGGCTAACCCAGATATTTCCACTAACTGTGGGTGAAGTTTTCTTTTTACAACAATTCCTCTAATATCAGCTGCTTCCTATCTTTTGATATGTGGTTCTCACTGGCATGAGATAATGTTTTCTTGTATATTTGATTTTTATTTCCCTAATACTAAGTGGTGATGATATATGCACATCTATGTTCAATGAAAGACAAATAAGTAAAAATATTAATATATAAATTCAATGGACTTATAAGGCAGCCATTAGAAAAGATGAAAGATAAAATAATACAGTTTGCAACAAATTGGGTGGAATGAAAGGTATAGGATGAGCATAAGAAGTCAGAGAGGGTCATAGAAGTAGTTCAGTAGGTAAGGTACTGCCTTATATGCCATAAGGAGCTGATAAGACCATTGCCAGGAGAGACATGTGAGCACAGAACTAGATAGAAGTGAGTCCTGAGCATCACAGGATGTGGCCCCAAACCAAAATAATAATAATAAGAATAAAGTTAAGAATAAGAACAGCAAGCCAGAAGGAGGACAGATATCTGATGGTTTTGCTCATTTACGTTATATAGGAAAAAAGAGGCATTAGACAGTATCAAATGATGCCCATATCTATATAATAAAGGGGAGGTGGTGAGGTGGACTACAGGGAATGGAAGGGTACTGGGCGGAGATCTTGGGCAATTTGGGAGTGGTGAGGTATAATAATTGTGTCCATAAAAACCATAATGAGACCTACATTAAAATAAATGCTTCACATGTGTTTGGAGGATTAGGTAAAATTTAAATAATCTGTATAATATTATGGTTCAGAGTTTGTAATGAATAAAATTCCTTTCATGCTGTTTTTTCCTTGATGCCTAAGCAACAAGTGTACTTACTTTATATATATATATATTACATTACTTACATTCACATATATGGCTATATGTTTATAGGGCTATATATATTCTTTCCTTTAATAGTCATTTAGAGCTTTAATCCTTGCTATTATGTCATCCCTAATTCTAGTACAATACTCACCTTCTGCTCAAGACAATCTCTTAATACAGGTACCTAGTAACATTCCTTGATTCTCTTGGTAAAGTTTTATTTTATAGTTCTTCAGTATGTGGCATTGATCCTTTAATCATATAGGTAACTTCTTCTGAGATTACTGTATTTCATAAAGGACAAGCAAAGCCAAAGAACTTCCCTTTAAACTTGAAATTTTGCTGACTCAAGGAAATGGAGCATTTTTGAGGCCTTTGCTATCAAATCCCATCAAGAAGAGGTGAAAACTGTACCCATGATGCCTCCTATATTTGCCAAAAGTATTATTCACCTCACTTTGGGTTCCAAGAAGCATTCAGGCATATAATAAAAGGAATTTGAACAAGTTTGGACTCTTACAATTAGGCAATGTTGCAACATGTCATTTCTCAACTTCTAAGTAATATCTTCTTATATATATATATATATATATGTATATATATATACATAAAAGAATGACAACTTTTTAGTGATACAAAGTGCCGCCATATATTCAACTTTCTTATCATATCAGAGAAAATTAGTGCAAGTTTAAACAAAGTTGATGGGTATACAAACCATTTTTTCACCTTTGCATAGTAAATGTAAACTTCTGGGAATAAGGCTAAATAGAAATTTATAATTCATCTAAATTTCTGGGAATACTAATTTTTAAAACAGTTACTAGCCCATAAATCCCAGGGTAACTTACTACTGAAATATTCAAGGCAGTAACTGGCTACCTCATCAGTCTTCAGTTCCTGGGACTAGCCTCAGTATATTTTTAGGAATCTTTACAAAACTGTCGCATGGTTTCTGATGATCACTTAAGGGTCTATGATAGAGAAAAGAGGGATTATCTGGAGTCAAACTTAGGTTTTCTTAACCAGTTTAGACATAGCAAACTGAAAATGTTTATAGAAACAAGATCAACAAAGCGGTTCTCTACAAAATTCCTACTTCAAAAGCAGCAGCTTCATGGTTTTATAGTGAAGAGAATTGAGTTCACTCACATTGCCACTTCCTGGCAGGAGCATTAAGAGTTTTTGCATTATTTTGAATATTTTCCCATTCCTTCAGGTTCCAGGAAGAATCAATAACTTTCCTCTACCTGAATCCCTATGTATGTCTAACCAAGACAAGATGTCTTCATTTCCTCTACATGAATCTGTAGCAAAAACAAAAAAATAAACCTATTTTATAGTCTATTAAGAGTAATAGTGCATAGCTTAATTACTCTAGTTGATATTTCTATTTGCATATGCCATATACTGAAGAATTCTTATGTTCAATTTTTTAGTCTCTTACAGTGAGTCTTCTAAAAATAATAGTGTTTGGTACAATGCAAAGAAGAGCATAATTAATATTTTTACTGAAAATAATAATTTATCCAGAATTTTGCATTGGCATCATTTTTTTACTGCCCATCAGGTTCATTAATATTTTTATTTAAATCATTGTGATTTACAAAGTTATTAATCATTGGCTTTTAGTCACAATTTTTCAGCACCAATCCCTCCATTAGTGCCAACCTCCCTCCTCCAATGTTCATATTCCACCTAGTCAACATTGGTAGTTAAAGTTATTCTCATGATTCCACTGTATTGATTCTGCGGCCTAGATATTAAGTTCTGTACTTTCTTTTTTAAAGTTGCTTTATTAAAACACCATGGTTACAAAATTGTTCATTGTTGTCTTTAAGTCATACAATGTGCACGATCCTTCACCAGTGCACCCTTCCTGTCACCCGCGTCTTTCATTTCCCTCTCCCCAACCTTGCTCTAGAGCAGGTGATTTACTTCTCTCTTTCTTTTGACACCATGGTTTGCATATTGTTAATGGAGGGTGTCTTGCCTTTTAGTTTCTTCACTTTCAAAGCTGAGTTCCTTTCCAGAGTGATCAGTTCTAACTATCGTTGTTCTAATAGATCCTACTCTATTCTAGCTACACTCACTGCTCTTTGTGGTGAGCTTTCCACCTGGGCGAAATCTCCTGGCCTTTGTCTCTATTGTTTCCAAATTAAGACAAAAGCTTCAACTGTGGGAAGGGCCATAGAAATAAAACAAACAAACAAACAAAAGCCTTGGGAAGGGTCATAGAAATAAGTCTCAGCTAACTCATCAAGGGTTCCTATTGCTTATGCGACTTTCCTACTAGCAGGGCCCAGGGACCATGTAAAACAGGTACCTTGACACCCTCCATCTAGCTGAGGCATAATTGTGAGAGTTCATTTCCACCATGCATGAAGGGCAGTGGAAGTCCAAGGTGGCAATGGTCACAGTCATCAGAGTAATGTTCCTGTAAGTCCGTCAGTGTAGTATATAAAAAAGTTTCCATAAGATTATTCTTGGATTTGTTGTATATAAAAATATTTCCTTAGGATTGTGTGTTCTGTGACTATTGCCCCACCTAGACCTTTCAGGCGGGGGCACTGTGGAGTGAGCAATAAATAGCATTATGGACAGGGGAGAGGGGCCTTTTGCGAAAAACTGCTTGCAGGCTGCAAGAGGATTCTTTCGCTCTCTCTCTTTGCCCAATCTTTTACACCCTAACCTTCTTGTCTGTGTGGATTATTATTTGCTGCGGATAAATATCACCAAGGTCTCCCCCCCAAAGGGGATAAAGGAATGGGAAGTAATTTCTCATTCTGGGGACTGTTTATGGATTCACAAATACCCAACAAAGGATTTAACAGCACAGATACATTACACTTCAGTACCACAGTCTTCCAGCAGTGCTTCTCTCACAGAGCAAAATGCACATGCGCGTATTTTGTTTTCCCATGAACATTGTGTGAGAAATGAAGTTATGTTATACCTGGAGACCACCCACTTCCTCTCTTTACAAACTCTGTGGCTTCCCATAAGGTCTTTTGTCAAGGTCCCAACCTTTCTACCTACCCTGAGTAGAAAAAGGCAAGAACGTTAAACATAATCTGACAAGAAGAACAAAACTGTCCTCTCCTGGGACAATGGGACACAGCTTCCTAATCTGACAGTACTCCTGTGGGTGGGCCTGAAGGTCTCCAGGGGTTCTGTTACAGGTCCAATGATGGTTAGACCACTTCTGTGGAATAGATGGTGACCAGAAGTGATGGTGGGTACAGATAAAACTTACTTCACTGAGCATTTTCTAACAGGCTGACTAACAAAGGATGACTCAGAAATAAGAGGAAGTCCAAGGAATTAGGAGGTTTTGAACCTTCTCATGGATTATGAGCCACTACCCAAACAGTAACAAAACAGGATACTAGACAAGCTGCTGACATACTTAGCACAAAGATAGAGACTGTATTAGTTGATTTCAGAACCATGTCAACATGCCATAAGTCTTCTTCTCATAGAACCAGGCAGTTCTCAATTTGCACTATAGACCAGTGTCCTGAAGTACTGAATAGGACATAGGGACAGAAAATCTAACCAAGAAAGAAGTCATTGGCATATCCAATTGTGTGGGGAAAAGGAATGTTACTTTTAGCCTTCTGTCAGCGTACATTTAATCTAAGAGTGACCCATCATGGTGGGATGAAGAATACAGGTTCAAAATAGCATTTGAGCACATCCAAGTATCATCATGGTCACTTGGAGATAGAGATGTATTATTTTCCCCTATATTAAAATTTACTTTTTTATTTTGTTTGGGGCCTGCACCAGAAAGTGCCCAGGGGTAACTCCTGGCTGTACTAGTGCTTATATGCAATGCCACAAATTGAACCCATATTGGCTATGTGCAAGACAGGAACTTTACCCACTATGCTATCATTCTATCCCCTATTTCTACATTTAACTCATCATTGTGTTTATGTCCATGTCTTAAGGTAAAATGTGAAAAATTTCCCAGAATCCTTCTCTGCTTTAAATCCACTCCAGGGGCGCAGGAGATAGCATGGAGGTAGGGCATTTGCCTTTCATGCAAAAGGTCATCCGTTCGAATTCCAGTGCCCCATATGGTCCCCCGTGCCTGCCAGGAGCAATTTCTGAGCATGGAGCCAGGAGTAACCCCTGAGCACTGCCGGATGTGACCCCCCCCCAAAAAAAAAAAGAAATCCACTCCAGAGAGAAGCTAAAATCTCAGCTCACATGCTGATTTTTGTAGCTTTGGGCAATTAGTTTACTAATACATCATGTTCATGTTCACATCAACGAATATCAGATGTATTGCCCAACTGTGTTATAAGCCAAATAAAATAAAGTCCCTTGAATCTAAGAGGAGCTCATAATGTGTTTCTTCTTCACATCTTCTCTAACTAAATTCCCTTAACCCATGATGAAGTGAGGGTTTGTAGATAAAGTATAAAAACCCTTGGTCTGGAAACCAGAGATCCTTGACCCCATCTGGCTTTGGGGTCACAGATTTGGAGCTTTCCCTCCTCTTCCACAACACCTTTGTCTCCTCTTAAAGGTTACCTTACACTTGTATTTTGTTCCTACTCTCCCTTCTCTGGGAAGTGAATGATGCTATGACCTGTGTGTTTCGAACCACATAGACCTAACAGAAGGATATTCTACATGGCAGGTCTCCTTTAGGTAAGTGAGGGCAGGTACTGGAGCTGTCTGGAGGCACTGAGTGATGACACTGTGAACCACACTGTGATATTGACTCTATCAGGCTACTCAATACCAGAGATCATGCATCACAGCCTAAAATGTCTGTCTGCAGATGGGTATGGGAATGTTGAGATTAGGCATTCCTGCAAGATTTCCTGTGTTCTGTTTTTCCTAGCTGACCCAGACAGGCTAAGCAATGTCTTAAGCTGTTCAGAGCTCCCAGCATCTGACTGACTGAGAACAGGAAGTGCAGCCTAGTCTACCCAGAATGGGTGAATGGGAGGAGGAGAGGAGGCATTGTTCTCACCCACAAGCTTTTTTTCAAGCTCATATGGACTTAATTTATTTAAATAGGTCAGTTTGTTTAGGATACTTCATCAATTCATTCTAATTTCTTAATCATCTGGAAGTTTATTTAGAAATTTTCCAAAAGAAGAAAAATTTGTCAAGATCAATAAACAATCACAAGAAAACAAAACTTTAATTAATATTAGTTTATATAAGCTGTGACTTGTTTCCAATTCAACAAAAACCCCACTATGTATCCTTTATAATAGGTCAATATATTATATCCTTTTCATAGTACAGCTATGCAGTTATATAAGTACTAAGGTCCGGGAAACATAACATTTAATTCATTATTCAATATTTTTGTACTAGAAAGTGAAGTTGGATCTGTTCATTATTTTTCTGGAACCTCTGAGGGTGACAGAGGATATCAGTGGGGACAACTGGCATTTTTTACACTGCTGTAATGTATGGGTTTGCCCTCTTACATCCCAGAACCTACCAGAGGAGTTGGCTATGTGTGCAGTTGTAGGAGTGTAGATATCTCCTGTTTTATGAAAACTCCAAGACTGACCCTTCCTCACACACTAGAATCCACATGCAGATTTGGGAGAGCAGGAAGAGTAGAGAGGAGTGGTTAGAGTCTGAAAATGACTGAAACTATCTGAAGATTCTCCATGTCCCACTTAATACACATGGTCCTGATCCACCAGACTCCATGCTTCTCTCTGGCTCTGCCAGACAAAAATTAGAGACTGGCAGCTGAATTTCACTGCATGTTTACACTTCTGACACCAAAATAGCCACCTGTCTGAGTCCTTTCATGACCAAATGCAGGGAGACCTACAGAAGGGGAATCAGACCATACTGGGAGTAAAGGCCTATATCTCTGAGAAAGCTGCAGGGAAGCTGGTAGCCCTACAGATCTGAGTGGGATTTCAGATCTCTGCTACCTTTTAAAAAATCTGCTACCATATAATCATTGTTTCTCTGTAGCTACATTATTTTTTGTGGAATGATTAATTTTTAATTACTATTAGAGATTAGATAACATGGTTATAATAGTGTTAATATTTATGGAATTGAAATACAAACTTAATCTTCTTTATTACTACCAAAGAACCAAAAACACTTTACCAATTCTTTATGTTATTTCTAGACTGATTACTCAACTCATCCTTACTCTACTGAGTTTTATAATCCCAGGCCAAGGACTTTTCATAATTCAGTACAACCTATTCCCTGTTTTGTTGGAATATGGAATTTCTGGGTCATAAAAATGCTATTCTTACTTTCTGATAAATCTTCATACTGTTTTTCATTAACATTGACCAGATTGCATTCCCATCAACAGTGAGGGAAGATTCCTTTATTATCAACAACACTATTTCTAGTAATTTTCATATAATCCATTCTCATTAGTATGAGATTTCTCACTGTACTTTAATTTGCATGTCCCTTGCAGAAAGTGTCTATGAAGAATTTTGAATATGCTTATTAAGCTCATTCCCCAAGATGGGCAGAGAAACACTTCACTAAAGGAATATATGTATGGCAACAAGACATCTGATTGCTTTTATTATTTTTAATTCACATTTTATTTAGATTGGAATTAACTATAGAAAATTGATTTTTTTCTATGAAGATAAAATCAGTATGTTCATGTTATTCTTTTGGGAAAAAAAGCACAAAAAGTTATTTTCTTATAGATTATCCAAGTTTTGCTTATGTATCAAGAAGAGACAGTGGCTACAATCATATCAGAAAGATAGAAGGAAACAGGAAAATCAGTTGTCAGAATCCATGGTCTCTAATTTAATGTTAACCGGGAAACAGAGTTAGTTAACATATGCCTGTTAAAATCTTATGTAAGTCCAACAAAAGAATGTAAATAGTAAAAATCAGATATGGAATCACAATGGAGACTCATCCACTCATACTGTAATTAGTTCTTCATTCATTTGATAAAGACAAAAATCTATACTTTAGGGTTTTTTGTTTGTTTGTTTGTTTGGAGTCATGGAATCATTTGAGTTTGTGGATTAAGCTATCTTTCAGGCCATCATTACTTAAATTCTTCCACCTTTCCTTTCCTTTCTGTGTCACCCACGTATGCATTTTATTAATGTCTAATGACCAACCATTGATGCTAGATTCTACTTTTTTTGCTTTGTCTTTTATATTGAATAATTTTTTATCACTAAATCATCAGAATCTCATTCTCTTCTTCAATATTTCACTATCTCTGTATTCCTAGTTGTTAGACTCAAAGCATTAAGAGATACAGCAAAAGACAGCAGAATTCAGGAGTCTGGTAAACATTTTCTCCAGTAATTCAGAAGCAACCACCCAGAAAGAATAATTGGGCATGGTTGGAGGCAGAAGTCTCCTCGTCTCCACCTCAGCTCTGACTTTATATACCCCTTGGCCCAACTGCCATCCTGTGGAAATTACAAAAGGTGAGGCTTGTGGTAACTGACATCTTCACCCTTAAAGGAAGGTAACAGCTAATGGCAGACCAGGAGTCATAAGAGAATCTGATTCCTTATATCTCCCGTAGAAAATAAAGTTACAGGAGTAGGAATAAATAACAGTATCCAAATATTGTTCTACATTGCTGATTAAATTTCAAGTAGATCATATACAAAGGAGTTCAGCTGCTGACCTAATCTATTGGTGTAAGCGAGTCAGGAAGTCAGTGGCTCTCTTTAGGTTCAGAACCAGATCCTTGAGCCAGGATCCCAGCCGAAGAAGCCAATTCAATTAGGTGGTGGACTGGTTGCAAGCAAGAATTAGGAATTCTTTTACTACTAATAGGGGGTATTGGTGCTCCATTACAAAGGGATCAGGAGAGAAAAAGAAACTTTGTTTAGTAACAGTAAAATAGGAACCAAGAAAAGCTGTTTAATATCTGTAGAAGCAGCCCAAATAAATAGTATTAGAGAATAGCGTAAAAGAAAGAAAAATTAAAACATCAAGGAACTACTTAGATCAAAAACTGTCATTTTAAAGTTGTCCCAAGGGCAGAGCATTGTTAAAACCTATACAAAAATCCAAACTTAAGGGGCCGGGCGGTGGCACTAAAGGTAAGGTGCCTGCCTAGCCTGCGCTAGTCTAGGACAGACCGGACCGCTGTTTGATCCCCTGGTGTCCCATATGGCCCCCCGAGTCAGGAGCGACTTCTGAGCGCATAGCCAGGAGTAACCCCTGGGCGTCACTGGGTGTGGCCCAAAAACAACAACAACAAAAAAAAATCCAAACTTATAATTACCTTCCTTCAAGAAGTGAAACTCTGATCTTTTAGGAACTGGGGTTATAAGATCATCTAATTCCTGCTCCTGTGGGACTTCATGAGGTTTTCAGAGTTGTACTTTTTGATAACTACCTAATAGAGAATAGAGAAAATGACAAACTTAAATTTTTACCATGTCAACATATAATTACATTTTAATTAATGTACAAAAGCATAAATGCAGCTGAACTTCTTGAAAAACAAAAGGATTCTTCACATATTTTATTAAAGTGATAAAAAGACTAAAAGCCTTTCAGAGTCTCAGAGATATAAACTTCTGATGAGGCATAATGGAGCCCAAGAGTTTCTTTTTTGGAAATGTTCTCTATAGAAATATAAGCATAGCCTTTGCCTCTAATTACTACCCAATCTTCATCAATTTTCACCCATAGAGGTAAATTAATTTTTTGAGCCTGTACATAATCTTAAAAGTGTTTTTCAGTAGCTATATGGATGCTTCTTGAGGTAACTTTACAAAAATTAAAGAAAATAATGTTAAGAATTAGAAATCAAGTGGTATATACCCCCTTTTCTTTTTCTTTCTTTCTTTCTTTCTTTCTTTCTTTCTTTCTTTCTTTCTTTCTTTCTTTCTTTCTTTCTTTCTTTCTTTCTTTCTTTCTTTCTTTCTTTCTTTCTTTCTTTCTTTCTTTCTTTCTTTCTTTCTTTCAATAATTGGTGTTTGAGAATTCTTTGAGCATATTCAACAATGGCTTGTTCTTTAGGATTACAGGGGATACCAGTGATTTGTTTGATTTGCCATTCTTTGCAAAATTATTGAAAAGTTTTTACTAATGTAGCCTGGGAACACTCATGACAGAAAGGCATTCTGATAAAAAGGAACAGTTTTAGTTCTTTCTAAAGTCACAGGGACAGCCCATATAAATGAAGTAAATATCAAAAACCACATGTAGAAATGGTTTGTGTTGGAAGAGGTGCATATGAGTGATTTGCCATATTTGCCATATTTCATATATCTATATCTATTTGCCATATTTCATTTGTCTGTAGACCTCAGGGGTTAGCTTCAGTCACATGAGGGTTGCAATGCACACAAATAAAGCAAGTACAGACTATTTGTCTGGTTTATTTAGTTTGTCTTAGTGGGATGCTATAATGTACCTAATGGCAATTGGCATTTGTGTGTAAAACATTATGCTCTTTTATAGGTGACTTAAATATTGGCATTGCTAGATGATCAACAGATTCATTTCCTAATGCTATTGAACAAGGGAGACCAGAATGAGATCTGTATGAATGATGAAAGTGGGGTTAGGCACTTTGGTAAAATAGCTTTCAATTGTTAAAGCTATTGTGATTGATTATGGAAGCAGTGACAGTTCCAGGGGAAGGCCAACTACACAAGCTTAGTCACTTACTATATTGCATGTGGGAGAGTAAATAAATCAAAGTAGCAAATTCCACTTGAAGAGCCGAATTATAATTAGTACACACTCTTGTGGTCAGAAATGGGCCAACAATCACATCTTTCCCTGAGATTGAGCTATAAATATAAAATATAAAATATAAGCACCTTAGGAATGGGAGAGGAGCAAAATGATGGAAGAGATTATAAAGGGAGGCTTTCTGAACATATTCCAAGTTTTTCCTGCCAGGTAGTGGGAGGAAAATTCTGAGAAATCAACCAAAGCTTTTTGTTAAACATCACTAAAAGGTAATATTGAGTGAATGTGAATTTCCTTTTTACATATGGATAGAATAATGAGAATAATATAATGGTCATATCCTAGTAAAGCACACACTTGCAAACTCCCTTTAATTATTAGATATGATAAATAGTGTGAGGTTGTTCATCATGTAAATAAATCCATTCTAATGGACAAGATAATTGGACATTTACAGCAGTTGTTGATTGAAAATGTACTAACCATACCTTTTCTCTAGGGATAAAGAGAGAAAGATAGGACTTCTGGAGGTGGCCCATAAATAACTGCACTTTCTTCTGAGCCTTCCGTGTTAATTGTCTTGGGTAATCCAGGACAGGGTCTCTTTATAAAGTGAGGAACACATTGCTAAACTCTGAACTAGGAATACGAAGAGAGGGATGGACCCAATTAATAGTTCTCAACAGTTTCTAAACATCATTGACTATTTTGAAGTCTTTTCAGTAGATGGAAATTTTCTGAGGACATACTGTAGTACACTCAAGAATTTAACTAAATATTAATTATGGGTAGCATCTGATTTTTATTGCACCTCATAATTCAACTGCCTCTAGCCATTTCTTCATATCTTCATAGTACATTTTAAGCTCCCCCTTTTCTTTTTAAAATAATTTTATTGAGATCAATTTGAACTACAAGTTGTATTTAAGTCATAATTGTATTTAAAGCACATAGTGACAGTGAACTAGGGCCATTTCCAACTTCATTGTTGATCTCCCTTCACCATAATTTTAAGCATGCATCCCATGCTTCCACCCTTTGTCCCCTGAACTGTTAGTGTAATAGGTCCCTTTTGTGTATAGCTTGGAACCTTGATTATATTGTCATTGACTTTGAGTGGGTATTAATGTCTGACCTTTTCTTATTTTCACTCAATGCTTTTGAGATCATTTGATCCCTGAGTCTTATCCACTTTTTTTGCCTCAATTTGTAGGGAGACATAGAGATATGAGTCAGAACAAGATCATTCATGTTCTATGATTGTTAAAAGAAAAAAAAGCAAGTGGGAGCCCCTGTTTAGAAGCTATAAGCATAAATAAAATTAAAAGAAAAAGGGTCGGGGACCCAAAGATCTTTCTTTATGGTGCCAGGAAACATTCTGCTCAGTTGTGGTTGTCAAAGTCAATTAGAGGTCTTGCTTTCAGCACAGATCCAAGGATAGAAGGTCTTCTGATTTCATCTCACCATTAGGTGATGAGGTAGGGCAACCTACCCTTAGATCAAGATTGTTGCTGTTTCTTTTTCACCAGGTTGTCATATGAACCTACCCTGACTCAAGTTGGTGCCAGAGCAGTATTAGAATCTATCCGGGGTGGGGGTGGGGAGTTTGATCCCTGGTGCTGGTGCAGGGAACTGTGCCAGTTCTAGGGTTGGAATCTGGAGTTTGGGGTTAGATGGTCAATGTCTGATCACATATGATCTCATGACAAATGTTCAGGGTGGAAGGCTCCCTTGTATTATAAAATTTGTGGATTCTAATCCCTTTTAGATAAGAACTTGTTTCTACACATAACAGTTCCCCATTTTAGTGTGTTTAACGCAAAAAGGAATGATGCCATATTATATTATTGGTGCATTTGGGGATAAAAATGACAAGCTATATAATCTTTATGCTGTGGTTTTGACCTGAGCTCTTATCCCAAGCAAGACTTTTCTACTAGAATTTTTAATAAGCAGAACCAAAACAAAAAAGAAAATAAAGGATGGAGGTTACCTTTACATATGGAAATAAACACACAAAAATTATAACTATTAAGGAAATAAACATACAAAGAAAATATATATCCCTATTAAGTCTTTTGAAATAATCTGAGGGGTGGGTAATATCCAGGACTCATTTTCATCCTGCACTGTGGTATTATGGAGTCTGAGAAAAAGTTTGCAGTAGTAAGGGATAAGGAAGTGTTTTTGAGCTGGGAGTCCTTCTGGAGCTAAATCCAGTAATAAACAACAGACAAATTGAGGAGAGGTGAAAGAAAAAAGTCACATAAAATGAGTCAGTAGGAGCAGTGACTGCAGCTTCTTGCCAGGGTGAGAGATGGGGGGCTGAGAGGATGTCCTTTCATTTTGTGAGCCAGTTAGAAGCTTACTTGGACAGAGAGAATTTAAGAACTGGGGGTAAAGAGGGTTAAATAGGGAGAGATAATGGATCAGGATTGAGGAAGGAAGAGAATATAAAGAATTCTGAATGGTGGGAAGGAGTGATAATATATAGTAGGGGCTAAATACAATATAGGCATGGATTGTTTACAATATATTAGGTAAACATAGAGGGAATCCACTGCATACAAACTCACACCCACTTATAGGCAGATATTAGTGATATATATACATATATGATATATATATATAGATATAGATATGTTGTAGTTGGAGGCCTGACCATCTGGGATAGGTCAGAGCATTAGCCTCTCATTAAAACATGCTATTAGAATATTATCCAGGAGACCAATATATATTTAATCTACAGAGGGATTAGAGATCTATAAAGGGGTCATTGCTTTGGTCCATAGGATCACAATTCTTATTTCCCAGAGGATCATTACTCACTGCCTGTTCCATGCACCAACTGTTAGGTCTGGGACAGTAGGAGAGGCAGCAAAAGACAGCAGGAGCCAGGACTCCAGTTAACAGTTTCTCCAACAATTCAACAGTGACCATTCATAAAAGCAATGTGGCATGGCTGGTGGAGGCAGTCTCCTAGCCCCTCAACATTTAATCCTTGGCTTCATATATCCCCTGACCAACTGCCATCCTGTGGCAGGTGCAAGGGGAAGGGTGTCTAGTAACTGACTTCTCTATCCTTAAAGGGGCAATAGCATCTTATGGCTGACCAGGGGCCATAAGAGTCTTTGTTTCCTTAAAATCTTCATTGTTTTTAAAACAGAGTTACTATTATTTTTTTCTCTAAGTTAAATTTATTTATATTTATTTATTTGCTTTTTGGGCCACAACCTGTGATGCTCAGGGGTTACTCCTTGCTATGTGTCAGAAATCACTCCTGACTCGGGGGTCCATATGGAACATCTAGGAATCAAACCAAGGTTATCCTGGGCTGGCCGCATGTAAGGCAAACACCCCACTGAAGCGCTATCACTCCGACCCCAATTTTATTTTATTTTATTTTAATAAATATATTTTAATATCTTCTTTAAAACTTCTCTGCTTCTCAAATATGTATATATATAGTAAATTCATAAACATATTTTCCATGTCTTTCTTGATCATGTTGATAGTATGCCACCTAGATCAATTTCAGTGATGATTTTTTTCCTCTTTGATGAGAGCCTGGGCCTGAGACTTTATTAGTGATACATTGCATGTTTCTATAGTTTCTGCAGAATTCTGAACCTTCTCCAGGTATATGGTCTAATAGCTGTAAAGTGGCTGATTCTTTCAGATGGCACATTTTTTGTGAACCAAAACTAATATTTCTTTTCCCCACTACAGAAGTGAATAGCTTCTTCATAGAGAATTGGGTTGCCCTCCACACTGGTGAATGCAAGTTATTGATTTGCTTTTAAGCCTCCAGGACAGGTACTTCCCCCCACCCCCACCCCACCCAAGAGGTCACTTCCCATGCTCTCCTGCAGATTCCTGTATGCAAGAGCTAGCTGGGACTTAGTTGAGAACTTTTTTTTTATATATAAATTTTTTTTATTTTGGGTTCATGTATTCTCCTCTGAACATGCTTGAGCCTCTCTGATTATTTTGTACTTTTCTCTGGCCTTGCAAATCTGGACCTCACATTCCACCTTCATCAAATTGGTGGTTCTCTCCAGAGACATGTGGGGAACTTTACACTGTCTCTGAGTGCACTAGATGTCCTGATGGGGGCCCTTGAGAACTCATCAGAAGTCACAGATGTAAGTAGGTCGAGTGTTCACAGAATTAGGATCTCAGTAGAGTGGTTTTCCTAATATTTTGATACAAATTGTCCTTGAAAATGTAAACATTAAAAAGAAAACAAAAAGACAAAACAGGATTTCTGGCAGATGTATAGTACAAAACTTTGGAGGATTCCTTGGTGCAGCAGCAATGGCATGGAAATTGTGTAATATTGTGTGTAGCCATGAAGAAAGGGAAGTTAAGGAGAACAGACAAGGAAACAGATGGGTCAAGTCCACTGGCAGAATCCACATAGTGGAGAATATAGGGCTCCCCGGGGCAAGTATGCCCATCTGGAGAGTTACTGTAGAGTGGCAAACTTGGACAGGAAATGTCTTCAGTCATGATGATCATGAGATTAGGTCTGGACTGTTAGATGATATCATATTGTTACCCAGAACAACCCAATTTCTTCTTTCCTTTTCACCTATTCTTTTGACATGTAAAAATTCATCTGTCTCTCACAGAATCTTCCCCCTGCCAGTTGAATTTGTACTGGAAGAATAAAAAAAGGTCAGTCTGGCTTGGCGGGCAGAGAGACCACAAGACAAGAAGCCATTGACTCATGATTCTTTCTTGACTGGCTTGGTTTATTAATTCTTTGTAGCTGCCCTTTTTTAGACCTATTCACCTGGGGCTAAAAATAGATGCCTAATGTAATTTCACAACATGGGTTGATTTCATACTGGACCAACAACATGATGGATTCAGAACAGTTTTCTGCGTAGTTTCTGGGAGTAACACCCACCCTACTTCATGGCAAGCATCCAAAAATCTCAGATACCATCTTCCTTCTTCCGTGATAGAATGTTTGCCCTTAGTTGATGAGAGAGTGAGGACTTCAGGAAATGGAGGATTATGTGGGGGTGGAGGTCTACCACAGAAACATTGTGGGTTCAGCCTGCATGCAAGAGAACAGATGTGCTTCAGGAGAGAGGGGTCCGAGATTCCAAGGTTTGTGAGGAAATTCTCAGAGCTCTAAAACCACAGTAGCCAAATGAACAAAAGGGGGAAAATAAACACGGCCCTGCCTATGGCTTTTTCTGACTTTATCCAGAGGGAAATCCTTAGTAGATGAGTACCAAAGGTAAAATTGGACTGATTAGTGAATTTTCTAAAAAGGAGACTCTTCTCATTTTTTTCCAAAGAGTGAAGAAAACCAACCTGCCAGGGTGTCTAGGAAGGTACACCAGGAAAGAGAAAAGCATGGGTCCTAACAGAGAAGTGCACAAACCCTATCTAACCCACACCAGCCTCAAAGAGGTGGACACATAGTTGTCCAGCAACAAAGAAAATGCCATTTGGTCCAAGATTATTTCTGGAAAATAAAAGCAGACCCCCAAGCTCATGTCAACAAAAACATTGACCAATCTGTATAAAACAATGAAATCTTGGGGCTGGGCTGTTAGCACAGCAGGTAGGGTGTTTGCTTTGCATGCAGCCTACCTGGGTTTAAATCTCAGCAACTCATATGGTCCTTGAGCCTGCCAGGAGTAATTTCTGAAAGCAGAGCCAGGAGTAACTTCTGAGTGTCCCTTGGATGTGCCCCCCAAAAAACTACAGAAAAGAGAACACTAAAATCATTTATTGGGTGGGATTCCCTTGAAGTAATTTTGTTGAAAAGTCAGTTTGGGTCTTGCTCTGTTCTGCTGGCTTGTTTTTCATCTTAGTTTCTAGCAAAGCAGAAAATCTAAAGCAGTCACCATGGAAATGTTTATGAGGTTCATTAATAATGAAAAAGCTTTTTTGTCTTGCCTTTTTTGTCTTAGTCCAATTAATCACCACCAAATAATTATTTTCTTTTGCTCATTTAGACTCATTTCTCATGCTCTGAGGGGTGGGGATGGCATTAGAGTAACTCCCATGCAAGGAAACAGAGTCCAATATGGCCTCGTTTTCCTCCTAGATTCTCTGGCCATGGAGTAAAAGATGTGGGTTCTGTAGCCCCTTATCTGACTCTAAGTCCCCTCCTTTGGAGTTGGAGGACCTTGGAGCACAGGTATGTGTGTGTGAAGTGGGGCTACTACAGACCTCTCACTGGCTGCTCCAGACTGACCCTGAGGAATGGCAGCTACTATTGTTCATTGGAATAGTCTCTAAATGGTCCCTGGGCCAAAAAGCCACACAATGTCTTGTGCTTGAAGATTATCATGGATGGGACCAGGGACTTCCAACACTTCATCAGGGTGGTACCTATAGGAATGATGGAGGCTAGGATGGAGTCCAAAATGCTGCCTGAGAAGCCAAGTTACTTCTGAGGTATATTATTGCCATGAAGTGTTTCTGTTTGTTCCCTGTAGTGATTTATTGTCCTGGTCCTCTGTTTTCTGGACACAGCCCAGGAAGAAGCACAGTTAGAAAGTCAGCAAGCAAGTGGGGGAAAAAGACCACTGGAGTTCATTCTTTGGGAAGAAGACTTGATTGTGTGAGAAATGTGGTATTTTAGACACACACAATGGAATAAGGTCATACTTGACAGAGACCCTGTCAGTACCTGAGTATGTGTGAGTAATGAAAATGGTCTGTTCTTTTGAATACTCACACACCCTGAAACGAGACTGCCTCAAAACATCTGTTTTTTAACAAACCAAATTACTCAGGTGATTCTAATCAGTGTCTAAGTTCAAGACTGGTTTAAGTAACCCTGTATCCTTTCCACTGATAAATCATTAGAATCCAATAAATGTCCATTGATAGGTCCAAGTTATTCACATGTAACAGAATACCAATAATTGAAATAATTAAGCAGCAAATGTAAGGAATTCTTTAGAGATAGGAGGCTGAAAGTCCATGCAAGACAAAATGCAAAAATTTGGTCTTAACTGATCTTTAAGAACATGTTCTGTTATTTATAAGGTCAAACACTTCTCAAGTGTCAATACTTTTCCAAAATTATAGATATTCTATATTTCTTATAAAACATCTTGGGGCCGGGCTGTGGTGCTGGAGGTAAGGTGCCTGCCTTGCCTGCTCTAGCCTAGGATGGACCTCGGTTCGATCCCCCGGTATCCCATACGGTCCCCCAAGCCAGGAGCGACTTGTGAGTGCATAGCCAGGAGTAACCCCTGTGCATCAACGGGTGTGGCCCAAAAACCAAAAAAAAAAATCTGAAAAACTTACTGATAAATATATGAACAGTTTCTAACAAGGCTAAACAGGAATATCAATGAAACTCAAGCTAAGTATAATTAAAGTTTGAAAAGGTAAAGAGTATGTGGATGCTTAGTACTGCCTATAAGTAAGGACACAATGTATACCTGGAAATCTGAGGTTTCTTTTTCTTTTTTTTGGGGGGGGGGTCACACCCGGCAGCGCTCAGGGGTTACTCCTGGCTCCATGCTTAGAAATTGCTCCTGGCAGGCACGGGGGACCATAGGGAGCACCGGGATTCAAACCGATGACCTTTTGCATGAAAGGCAAACGCCTTACCTCCATGCATCTCCCGGGCCCCTGAGGTTTCTTTTAATCTTGCATCAGCAATATATGCATGTCCTTACAGCTTTGCATTATGGAAAAAGTCTTCCTATGAATGCCTGGGGTAGGGGGCACTTGGAACTGAAGAGCCTGAGGCAGTAATCACAACAACCTTCATATTCTCACTCCAACATGATGGACAGAGATCAGGCAATGTTGCATCTGGTGGCACTTAAAGCAATAAAATGTGAACACATAAGCTTGATAAACATGGAAGAACCTTAACTTTCCAAGATCTAAATGATCAACCCAGTAAAAGCTGTTATGATGCACGAAGGCCTCTCAAAGACAGAAACCAATTCACACACTTGGAAATGACATGAGGCCAATTCTTCTGTATTCTCTACTCATTCAAGATGAGCAGAAATGACTTTGATGCATGAAGCCCAATTTCAGAGTCAAAAAACAATGGTAGAAATTAGGGATATAGCTCTAAATATTCTGGATGCACCTTGCAACAGAACTGAAGAGCACTGTAGCTAGAGTACTAAGCATCTTGAGTTTCACTGAGAGTAATGTCTGTTTCTCTAATACTGCTAACAAAACCCACATAAAAAAGAATTCGTATACCCCCCCCACTGCTCAATTTAACTGGCTTAAAATAAAAGAATTATGATGTACAAAACAGATTTCATTACAAATGGCTTTAGCATCAGGGTCTAAGAAAATCATGTCTTTCCTATTAATATTAAGTTTATCTTACTTCTTTTTGTTTGTTTGTTTGTTTGTTTTTTGGGCCATATCCGGTGACGCTCAGGGATTACTCCTGGCTATGTGCTCGGAAGTCGCTCCTGGCTTGGGGACCATATGGGATGCCAGGGGATCGAACCGCGGTCCATCCTAGGCTAGTGTTGGCAAGGCAGACACCTTACTTCTACGCCACCACACTGGCCCCTAGATTATCTTATTTCTTTTCTGCCCTTTAAGCATTAGAGATCTGTGGGAAGACTCAATCTGATGTTCACACACCCAGAAAATGACCCGACGGTACTTTTCTCAGTGTGCCCTGGCCTTAAGAGTATGTGACTTTCATTGTGACAGTGCAGCAGTAGTGGGAGTCCTAGTGGAACAGGTGTGGTGATGAGTCGCAGCAGACTCAGCAGTAGCCCAGGAAACCACAGCTTGACTCCTCCTTCTTAGCAAAATGCAGCGCTCACTAATGCTTCATGTTTATGAACCATAGCACAAACCAGGTGTTGACTCTGTCTGGAGACCCTTTATTCCCCTTGAATCCTTGAGGGAAGTTCTTATTATTTAAGACCATTTTACAGAACAAAATAAGAAGGGTTTCAGAGTCTAAGCAACTGACCAGTCCTTCAACCCAGTCTAGAGAGGGCTAGTGAGGGTGATATTTCAGTCCATATCAAAGGCATCTTCAGGAAGACCTTGGACTTCACATCTCAGGAAACTCAGCCTCAACCTCTTGCCCAGTGAGAAGAATTCCTAGGTGGAAAGAGACTACTGACTTTCTTCCTGAACTACTGGACGTGGTAGGCTTTCTCTGAACACCATGAGATCAGGGCAGAGGGCAGAAATGGGGTAAACATGGCCAGAAAAGAGGACCTGAACTTTTCTAGGCAGCTCGGATTGGATCTGAGAATAGATATCTTGACAGGTTCCACACTGACCCTTGCTATAGGTCCCCAGAGCTGGGCATCTTCGGGGTGCCCACAGACTTCTGGGATCCACCCAATTCTATATCTAGTAAGTGGATCATTTGATGGAGAAATGAAGCAACTGGTCTTTCCAACAGATCTGAAGATGGGTGCAATTCCACACAAACATCCCTTTGATGTGGCTATCAGTCATTCTAGATTAGGACAGAGTGTATCTCTATGCTAGGCACTTAGATGCAGAATAAAAACAGACCTCAAAAATGAGTTTCATGAGCACCTTTCAGAACATTGTCTGCCTTTTCTCTGCTTCCTCAGCCAGTCCAGTTAGGCTGATCCCTGAGAGCCTGAGTTTGCCTCCTCCTCTAGCATCTGAGCATGAGAACACCCTGTTCCCAGTCCAGGATGGGCTCTGACTACTGAGCCTCTGGCTGTTTCCATCACTCAGTCATTCATGGGCCCACATTGTCTAAAAATAGTAACTGGGGCAGATTCTCTGAATCTTTAGTACAAAGCAGCTTAGTGGAAAAATTTTTAAACAGTTGTTAATTAATATTTTCCCTGTTTCTCATTGAAAAAGTAGCACATGCAAGATAAATTGCTGTAAAACATGCAATGTTTCTCTACTGAGAACTATGTGTCTTCCCACTCATAGATCTAGAACTATGGATAGCTTTGTTTTCATTCTTTCTGTACATACTAGGAAGCTGAAATGTACAATTTTCCAACTCATGTGTTAAGAAAAACATAAGTAGGCAGGGTGTTAATAATTAGAACAAACGTTTCTCTTTGAAATAAATTACACTTGTATTAACAGTTTGCTTTTATTTTTGTAGCAATACCAGCCAGGTACCTATGAACACTATATCTAATTTATAGCTTATATTTATTTGTTTGTTTTTTGTTGTTTTGTTTTTGGGTCACACCCGGCAGTGCTCAGGGGTTACTCCTGATTCCATGCTCAGAAATTGCTCCTGGCTGGCACGGAGGACCAATGGGGCACCGGGATTTGAACCGATGACCTTTTGCATGAAAGGCAAACACCTTACCTCCATGCTATCTCCCGGGCCCCTATAGCTTATATTTATATTCACATATTTATTTCACAAAAATCATGGATTAGAAACTTGGATTTGCTGAGTGACCATCACAATGAAAAGGGTCTGACTTCTGTGCAAACGTCAGGGCTTATTGAAAGAGATTCTAGGAATGCACAGTATTGTACTCTTTCTAGAAGAACATGTTCAAAATGCAATAATTCTTTTGTTGTTGGTGGTGGTCGTACATAGGCTCTACTCCAGGCACATGATTGTAGTTGGGTTTCAGTCATGTAAAGAACACACTTCTTCACAAGTGTAACATTCCCATCACCAATGTCCCAAATCTCCCTCCTCACCATCCCATTCCCCACCTGTACACTAAACAGACTTTCTACTTCCATAATTAATTCACATTGTTATGATAGTTCTCAGTATAGTTATTTTTCTAGCTGCACTTACCACTCTTTGTGGTGAGCTTCATGTCATGATCTGAACCTTCCAGCCCTCCTCCTCTCTTTGTCTCTGAGAATTATTGCCAAAATATATTTTATTTTTCTTAAAACCCATAGATGATGGAGTCTATTCTGCTTCTATCTCTCTCCCTTTGATGGATTTCACTCAGCACAATATGATGGAGCTGGGTGTTTGTCCTTAAGTCCTGGCTACATGACTCCATCCCCCATTAACCGGCAAGTCGTCATCTTCAGGTGGTCATGGCAGGAATCAGACTCACTCAGACAGGCTTCAGGAGAGATAACATCTTTATTGACCCTGACCCACGTGTGTGGCCTATATCATAACCAATTAAGTGCATGTCATTCTTAGCTTGCCCTGTGTCTTAACTTCTTTCAGCCATCGTTCCTCTAACCTCCGTGCTGGCAAAAACTCTTAATCCCTTGTTTAGATAAGCTACATCCTTCTTATTCAACTGTGGAATGTTATAAGAGTACAATAATTTATCTATTTCATCCAGGTTCTCATGTTTAGAGGCATAGAGTTTCTCAAGGTAGTCTCTTATTACCCTTTGGATCTCTGCAATATCTGTAGTGATCTCCCCCTTTTCATTTCTAATACAGGTTATCAAGTGTCTCTCTTTTTGAGTTTTGCCAATTGTATATTAATCTTATTTATCTTTTTAAAGAACCAACTTCTGCTTTCATTGATCTTTCACATTGGTTTTTGGGTATCCACTTCATTGATTTCTGCTCTAAGCTTTGCTATTTCCTTCTGTCTCCCTATTTTTGGTTCCTATTGTTGATCATTTTCTAATTTTATAAGCTACATCATTAAGATATTCAGGTATGCCCCATCTTCCTTCCTGATGTGTGCTGAAAAGCTATAATTTTTTCTCTCAGGGCCATTTTTGCTGTTTCCCATAGATTCTGATAGTTTGTGTCTTCATTGTCATTTGTTTCCAGGAACGTTTTGATTTCCTCTCTGATTTTATCTCGGACCCACTTGATATTCATTAGCAGGCTGTTTAATCTCCAGTTGTTAAAGTTCTACTTCTGTGTTCCTTTGTAATTTACATCTAATTTCAGCAAAGGTAGCCTACAAAATTTCTATCCTCTTGATTTTATGGAGGTATGATTTATGTGCCAGCATATGATCTATCCTGGAGAATGACTCATATATATTGGAGAAGAATGTGTATCCAGGTTTCTGGGGATGGAGTCTCATATATATACATACATATATATATATATATATATATATATATATATATTTGATCCATTTAGCCACTCTGTGTCTCTTCATTGGTGCATTTAGTCCAATATATATACACACACACTATGCCTCTTTCTTCCATTTCTCTTTTCAGTTCTAGTATATTTTTGTTGGGTTTCAGTCTGGTTGATCTGTCAAGTGTTGACAGGGCAGTGTTGAGATCTCTTACAGTTATTGTGTTATTATTGATATCCTCTTACGAATTTGTCAGTAATTGTATTAGATATTTTGCTGGTCTCTCATTTGGTACGTATATGTTTAGTGGTACAATTTCTTCCTGTTGCACATATCCCTTGATTAATACGAAGTGTCCATCTTTGCCCCTTACAACCTTTCTGAATCTTAAATTTGTGTAGTGTGATAATAATATGGCCACTCCAGCTTTTTAAGGGTGTTATTTGCTTGGATGATTTTCCTCCAGCCTTTGATTTTGAGTCTATGTTTGTTCTGACTATTCAGGTGTGTGTGTGTGTGTGTGTGTGTGTGTGTGTGTGTGTGTGTGTGTTTGTAGGCAGCAGAAGGTTCGATTAAGCTTTTTGATCCATTTAGCCACTCTGTGTCTCTTCATTGGTGCATTTAGTCCATTGACATTGAGGGAGAAGATTGTCATGGGATTCTATGTCATCTTTGTGTAAAAGTTTGGTGTGTCTGTTGGTCTGTTTTGTCTTAAAGTAGACAAGGCATGTCTGCTTTATATTTAGTTTTTCCTTTAAGGCTGGTTTTGCATCTGTAAAGTTTCTGAGCTGTAGCTTATCTGTGAAGCTATGTATACTTCCTTCAAACCTGAACGTGAGTGAGGCTGGGTGCAGTATTCTAGGTGAAGCATCCATTTCATTCAGTTTTGGCACAATATCCCACCGCTGTTTTCTGGACTTGAGAGTTTCTTGTGACATGTTTGCTGTAAATCGTAAGGATGCTTCTTTGAATGAAATTTCCCTTTTTGATCTTGCTGCTTTCAGTATTCTATCTCTATCTGTATGATTTGTCATTGTGACCAGGATGTGTCTTGGGGTGCTTTTCATTGGGTCTTTTATCTTGTACTCTTCGGGCATACAGCATTTGAATGCATGCAGTCTTCAGCTTTTGGAGTTTCTCTTTGATGATGTCTTTGACTGTTGATTCTTCCTGGGAATCTCCTTCCTGGGCCTCTTGAACTCCAATGATTCTTATGTTGTTTCTGTTGAGTTTATCAAAGACTTCTATTTTCATCTGTTCACATTCTTTGAGTACTTTTCCATTGTCTGATCATTTGCCTTAAGGTTCTTTTCCAATCTTTTCTGCTGTATGGAGTTTTTCTGCATTTCATCTTCCAGTTACTGATTTTGTCCTTGACTGCTGTTATCCTGTTGGAGAGGCTTTCCATTGAGATTTTCAGTTCATCTACCATGTTTTTTAGATCTGTTGTTTCAGTTTGAAGTTTTCTGATTTCTATCTTGTGTTCTGCTCAGCTATAGCTATGTTTTCTTTGATTTCCATGAGGATTCTCCATATTTCTATCTAAACTCCTTATCTGAGAGATTAATCAGATGGTTGGTATTTTTTGGGTCATCATAGGTAACATCTTCATTCTCTTTGCATGATATTTGCCTGCAAGGTTTCCTCATTCTCACTCTTGCAGTGTGATTTTTCTCTGTGTGTTATGGTGGGGTTCATTAGTTAGAGTGTGTGACTGTGAAGCAAAGTGGAGCAGCCATGCTCTTCTTTAGCCTCTAGGAGACATTTTTTATGGACCCTTCTTGGTCCTCCCAGGAGAGTTTCAGGAGACACAAGAGTAGAGAAACACACAAAGGTGATAGGTCCCCTCAGTCTCTCTCAGTTTGTAATCTCACAGCAGGGGCAGACCCCTCCTGTCTGCTTTCACAGACAAAGAAAGTATCTTCCTTTCTGCAGGGGCAGATGTGGTAGCCAGTTTTCACTTACTCTGTCTTTCTTGGCCTTTCTCCTTGGGCACCTCTAGGAGACGGTTTTTTTCTGGGCCCTTCTTGGCCCTCTCAGGAGAGTTTAGGAGACAGAAGAGTAGAGAAACACTCAAAGGTCACAATTTTATTTTATGATTAATTTATAACTTAAAACAAGAACAAAAACCAGTTCCTAAAGAGGAATAGGAGAACTGGAAAAAATAGACATAACAGCATCCCCCACCATCAAAATCCATGTAAACAATCTCCAATGCACATGGAATATTCTCAAGGGAAGATTAATGGTTGAGATACAACTTAAATGTCCATAGTCATCAAAACGATATCAAATATCTTTTTGGGCCACACTGTCACTATGGTAGAAATATATTATTTGTATTTATATACTCATATTATGATAAGAATTTCTGTTGCTGGGGACCTTGAGATTGACTATTCAGAGGTAGTTCCTGAACCAAATGAGCTCTCTTAGGCTAAAACTATTTAGATATGTCTCATGGCCTTTTTTTGAATTATGAGATAGATATTAATATGATTTGTTATGAAAATAAATATATATTAAGGTGCTTATACAATATATGCTGATACAATTTTAGACTTCCAAAAAGACACAGAGGCATTCTTTGAGAACAAATAGCATTTTCACGTTGTCAATGTTATGGTTTCAGGTCTGATATCAAGGTCTTTGATCCATTTGGATTTCGTCTTCGTACATGATATTAGCTGGGGGTCTAAGTTCAACTTTTTGCAAGTGGCTCGCCAGTTGTGCCAACACCATGTGTTGAAGAGGCTTTCTTGCTCCATTTAGGATTTCTTGCTCCTTTATCAAATATTAGGTGACAGTATGTCTGGGGAACACTTTCTGAGTATTCAAGCCTATTCCACTGATCTGAGGGCCTGTCCTTATGCCAATACCATGCTGTTTTGATCACTGTTGCTTTGTAGTAAAGTTTGAAATTGGGGAAAGTAATTCCTCCCATGTTCTTTTTCCCAATGATTGCTTTCGCTATTCTAGGGTGCTTATTGTTCC